>JARHVA010001984.1:1935000-2060000 GCA_037957365.1 Torreya grandis
CTAAGTAATAAAATGAGTCTATTACTACAATAATAAATCCAAAAAGCACTGTTAAAACAAACATTCAGCCATGAAAAATAAAATGTTAAATCATGTTAAACATGATAGATACATATTAATCCAATCACTAACTAATAACATCAACAACAACTAGATTAGTGAAATCATGCAATCACATATAATGATCATAGAACACACAATATCAAAACATATATTCGTAATAGAAAATAAAGCATATCAAAACTATCTAACTCAAAAAAATTATCATAAAACATGATATTCTAATGTGGTGTCTTCGTGGATTTTTTATTTTTCACTCTGTCGTCCCTAAATGTCTCCATCTACACCATCCTCTATGATGATGCTCTCCCTCTGTCATATTATAAGGGATGGATATGTCCTGCATCCACCTCACAACAATGAAATTAGTTATCCCAAAACATAATTATATCTATAAAATATTTTTTTATAACTAACAAACATGATCATAATATACATAAATATAAAAGTACATATATCTCATATCAATTCAATCATGTAAATTAAGTCACATATAACTATCCCATAATTAGCATATGATATAAATCTTAATCAAACATTAGTTAATCAAATAAAAACCATAATAATCCATGAATAAAATAGATTATTCATTTTAGAGAGAAATTAGGATGTGATTTTTGGTACTAAGGGGACAACAAAAAATGAAAATCTGAACATTTCTCAATTTGTATAGATAATAGTGACTTAACCATATAAAATATGAAAATAGTGTAAACTAATGAAATGTTACATTTAAATTGTGTATTAAATTTATTCTTTTTTTGAAAAAATAAAAAAATAAAAAATAGATTTTTTAATACCTAAATACATAGTGTGTATGTGTCATGTACAAAAAGTTTTATTGATTACTTGATTTCTCCTCCTCATAGTTTTCTGAAAACATAATATTTTCTCAAGCTTTTTTGCAAAGAGGTATTAGAAACATAGACATAGTGAAAGACTATTTTTTAATAAATTTTTGATTAAAAAATAATTTTTTATTAATTTTTTAATGATCAAGGCAAGGAATATGCATGCTTATATCTTCTCCTCATAATATATCAAGGCAAGGAATATGCATGGTACTTTATTTTATAAATAAGTATGTTTTATTAAATAAATCCAAATAAATATTAAATATTTTTAAATTTTTCAAAAAATATGTATTATTAGAAAGCTCATAAAAATACCTAATTATATATAGAGTCACATGTTTTTATTTTATTTTTTCACCCTAATATGTGGCATTCTAACTGACAATTTTAGGCCAATAGTAGCTTTCCACTTCAATGAGTGAGGATTTTATGCCACATGGGGTTAAAATAAAGTGGGTTAAAACAAAGGGGGTTAGAATGAATGGGCTTCAAATGAAACCCCTTCATTCAAATCCCCTTTGCTCAAACCCCATGTGGCATGAAATCCTCACCCCTCTTCGTTTGAACCCCCTTTGTTCACGAAGGGGGTTCGAACAAACCCCCTTCATTCTAACCCCCTTCATTTGAACTCACTTTGTTCTAACCCCATGTGGCATGAAATCCTCACCCCCCTTCGTTTGAAGAGGGTTAGTTCTAAGGGGGTTCATTTGAACCCCCTTCAAACGAACGGGGTTTATTTGAACCCCAATTTTTTTTTTCAAGTTTGGATGCACTTGGCCACTAAGTGGGACTCACTTATGTGCCATAACCCAATATGTTCTACATTCCATTTTGTCATTTATATTTTACATGATTCCCAACATGATTTAGTATGTTGTAAATTAATTTGTTATCATGAGATTTATTAATTATTTATTTGACCATACTAAGTACATATGCATTGTTATTATTTTTAGTATTGTATCCCTAGGGTTTCTAAAATGCAGGTATTACACCCTCCATAATCAAGACTATGATATTTGTATGCATTCATTTATAAGAAAGGTAAATCAAGGTATGTATATGGTAATTTTTTTAGTCACTTTCATTTAATTTTATCACTAATTTTAGTCTTTCATTTTTAGTTAGTTTAGTTTCATGTGCTGTTATGTTCTTTCTCTAACTACCATCACCTATTATACTCACATGACATGTGATGACCTTTGAGTGGGGCATATGTATACATACAATATTTTTAATCTTTAATACTTATTAATACTTTTTCTTTTGTAGGAACCTGTCAAGTTTTAATCTTTTTGAGTGCATGCCTTAAAGGGTGCATTGAGAAAGGGGTGGGTATACTATTGGTGCTTCACAATATTATTGTCCCCTATACCACCACTTACAACCAACACAAATCTCTCCTATACACTTCCTTAATCTTTGATGCCTCTCTTAAACACTCCTCCAAGAAATTCACTACCTTAAATATCCCCTATCTAAGCCAAAAAATCTTATTGACATTTATTGAACAAAGTTAACATAGGTCGACCCTATACTTAAAACATATGAGCATGTTACAAGACTCAGTTGAACTCAACTAACCCATTCTAGGATCTAACTACTTTTATTAATTAATGATATAGGGTCAACTGGGCTAACTTTATCAGCTAATCTTTCAAAAGAGTTTGAGGTTAGATCTAGATATATACACATCTTTTTCACCATTTCAAAGAGAGATAGAGATAAGGATCATTTATGCATCTACTTATCCACCATTCTACTTGAGGATTCATTTTCTTAGGGTCTTATCATTGGAGAGGAGAATATTATTTTTAAAAAATTTGGGATTCACTAAGAGGTCCTTAGCTAAACTATAGTCCATTATCCATCTTTAGTTTATTTAACATACACAACAGCCTACTTCAAATCACTATTGGCCAAGGTAGAGATTGAGTCTCAGTAGGTTCATCTTGAAAGTTAAGTATTCATAGCTCTTACTCTTCTTTGTTAAACTAGATATATTTGTATTTTTTAGTTTATATGCTTATCTCTCCATGCATTTGAATTTCATCTACATTGACTTAAGTAGAGATCTCCTATGAATGTTTAATTTTATGTTTATTACCCCTATTTTGTGCCACAAGCTTTGGTGAGCACTAGGTTAGATTTTACTTTACTTTGTCATTTAATTTGTGAATAATAAAACATAGGACTTAGCTAGGGTTATTACAACGTGTTGCTTGACTAGAGGATTTAAAACCCTCTCTAGTGATATTATTGTCATAAGGGACCCATATGTTAAGTCTATTGAATTAATCTTGGTCATGACCTTGGTTTTTTAAATGTACCAACAAGCGGAAGGGTAAGTATGATTTATCTTCTCTGAGCTTAGATTGATTTTTAGATCAACTTCACTTTCCCTTATATACAAATGACATGTATTTTCCCTTAGGGATAAAAGATATGATACCTACACCCAAACCTATCCTACATCTAAATCCATAATAAACATTTTTCATGGATTGGAAGATACATTATACTCTTTGAATTCATCATGAAAAGCTTTGATAATTGGAAAATGATTCGGCAATGGAGCTGCAACTAATTGATCGATTGTAACTTGATTTTTTATTTATTTTTAATATACAAACTTGAGATCAAATTTTGTAAGTGACATCACCCATTTTGAAATCCAACCAGTTAGGTGAGTTTTGTTTATAAGAAAATTTAATGGATCTTATTTAACTACAATATGGACCTAATTATTGAGTAAGTATTGCATTAATTTTTTGTGTAGAAAATACCAATGCTAGACATATTTTTCCATTATTTTATACATACATTCATAATCAACCAATTGATGACTAATGTAATAGATTACATGTTTTTTATCATCATCATATTGTGCTAATAGGGCATCAAGGGCCTCATGAGTGGCTGAGATATAAATTAGCAATGGTCTAGATGGTATAGGAGGCATGAGCATTGTTGGCTTTTCTAAATATTTTTTTATTCTATTAAATCTTTGCTGAAAAATGTTATCCAATAAAAAATTGTGTCATTTTTAGTGAATGCATGAAAGGAATTGTTTTATTATCCAATTGATCGATGAAATGTTGAATGACCTAAATTATTCCTTGTAAACATTCTAACTACTTTAGATTAATTGGTGTGGCATTTAAATAATAGATTTTAATTTTTTGTGGATCAACCTTGATGACCCACTAAAAAATAATGCACCCAAAAGTATTTTTGGAGGATACTCTTAAAACACATTTATTGGAGTTAACCACACATTGAACTTTCACAAGCACGTAAATATTTATCATAGATCAATAACATGGTCTTGGTGGTGTTTTTATTTTACAAGTAAATAATCCATATAATCCTCAACAGTTTTATGAATAAAATCATGGAAAATGTTGATATGTTACTCTAGTTTTTTTGAGTTAAACATACATGACAATATAACAAAATGTGCCCCAAGGAGTAGTAAATGTCATCTTTTCCTGATCTTTTGGGTTAATTTTTATTTGGTTATGTTTGGAAAAACCATCCATAAATGAAAATGTTTCATATCCATCGATATAATAAATAATCATATTGATGTTAGGTAATGGAAAATCAAATTTTGGACAAGATTTTTTAAGTCATGGTAATTAATACAACATCAAATGTCATTTTTAGGATTGGTAAAATTTAAAATGTTATAAACCCAATCAAATTGTGCAATATATCTTATGAATCATGTGTCTAATTTTTTTTTATGACATCTTTTACTAGTAAGGCCACTCTATGGTCATTTTATGAATATTTTGTTTAACAAGTTTTTCAACTAAATACAATAATATATTGTGCATTGCCACTAATGGATCAATCTATGGTATATTTGAGTAAGCCCAAGAAAATAATAGTAGGAAATCATATAGGACCTATAGATAGGTTTTTTCTTCATCATCTTGGATCATTGTATCAAGTAATACCAATCAAGGATCTTTATTTGTTCCATAGTTATATTATATTATTCTTCATTCAACAAAGTCAATCATTTTGGATAATGATAACATCATTATTACTAAATTAATATCAAGTAGAGGTGACATGAGAAAACCTATTCTTATGATATAAGGAAAGGAGATCCCCATATGCCCCTAAGTTATCTAGCAATGAGTCATCATTTTATAACTCATCTAATGTAAAAAAAATTGAAGTATTTTCATCAATCAAATGAGGGTTTACCAATGTGAGATCTATATTAGAAATAGGTACATGCATACATTCTAATTTTGCCTTTAGAAAATAAGTCTCAGTAAAATTAATTTGTTTATGACTTATGTATTTTTATGAAAATACCCAACCTTGTCAATTTGTATTATTTATAGAAGAGATGGGCTAGGATATACCTAGCTCATTTTTTCCCAACCCTTATCCTTTTTATCCATATTATAGAAAATATAAAGAACCAAATTCATGTTCATATGATTGTATAGTAGCATTCATTTTTTGAACCATTGTGTAATTATTAAAGGGACCAATATCCATTGGGAATGTGTAAATAAATCCCTAGTGGATAAATTTCAGGCATGCATGTAAATTATAAAGGACTACATACATTTCATGTATCCAAGGTTAACCCAAAACTATGTTGTGATTCAAATCATTTAGAATAACTTAGCTAGATTAGATAATGCTTGGGGCCCCACAATAATATTCAATGTTTTCTAATCCTTTGATGGTCATGGTTGAAGATTCGAAGTCTCTAGGCTCAATTCCATGTAAGGAAAGATATATTAAAATTTTGAAGCCCAAACCATTATTCACAAGTACCGTCTTGATTATTTCATTGCACACACATACCTAAATCTATAATAGTAATCAATTATTTATAATATGTTGAGGTGTTAATTCCTCTATTTCAAATGAGATATTATACTTGGTCCATTTGATGGAGCTTAACATCAAGGCCACATATGGTGGCTCGACATTACATGGTAGTATGGTCATGTATAATGAATACAAAATAACATCCTTGTAATTACAAGAATGATGTAATAAGTCTAGGAGTGAATTTTTATTAGTAACATCATTAAAATAAGTTTTAGTATGGTCAAGAGAACATTGTTGTTTCATACACTCCCTTTGGCACGTTGTGGTAACAAGTAGGATCTAATTGTAAATGTTATAATAATAAGATGTATGCAAAGATGTATTTGATTTGAAGTGATTAAATTTTGCACCCCTTAGATTTTTTATTGATTTCATCATTTAAGAAACATAACAAGTAACAACTATTACTATGTGTTTAAAAATGAAGTAACTAAGAGATATTTCCATATTGAACATGATTTGTTTTAGAAAAAGAAAAATTTTGATTTTGAAAGTTTTGGATAACTTTGGAAAATTAGATATCAGAATTTTCAAGAAAAAATTAGAAAACCCTAAGCCATATAGGGTTTTAATATTAATGATAAGGTTCATCAAATGTTTAACCCTAAATTTGGATTTTGAACAAGGGTGCATAGGGTTAAGAATATAGAAATGAATTATCTTTAAAGTTATAAAGAGATCTATAGTAAGCCAATTACTTAAAAAACTCAGATAAAAAATATTCTAAATTTATAATACTTAGATATGTCAAAAATATAAATTATAGCTATTTATTAATATATCAATAAATTGAAAATAAGACCACTTAGTTAGTTCATTGTGCTATGTAGATCTATCCTAAAATAAGCTAGAGGTGGACTGGATCAGGATTCTGGAATAGTCATCAAATTATATAATTTTTTATTTTGTGGCCCCAAACACTTATATAAATTTTGGATGGTTCCATTAATGCTAGTGACTAAGTTGGATGTAGGTGTATAATACAAAATAATGACTAAATCTAGATGCAACCACCTGAATCCTTATGGATCCTTTTGGGTTTTCAATCTTCTTTATTTTCATGTGTAAATATCATGCATATAGGTTGTCACTCTTTGTCAAATGATCAAACCCTAGCTTCCTCACCCTTGGAGTGATTGTGGTAAAAATGGGTTTATGGAAACATGGTATTGATCTACTAAATAACCCTCTATCAATGGGCACTTCCTACATAGCCAATACTCAAAAGAGGGCCTCAGACATATGTAATTCTCCCATACATGTTGGCTTGTGTGTGCATGAAGATGCAATGTGTGATAATTAAGTACATAGTGTGGCCTAGCTTGTAATTTGGAAATTATGGCTCATGGGATGATCTTTCAATACTTTAGACCTATGTGGATAGTGATTATATTCTTGATATGGAAATAGGGATGAATAGGGCATATTTTCTCACTTGAATGCTTCATTGAGTTCTCTCAATAAGATTCCTTATGAGTTCCCAATACGTTCTAAGTGTCTAATGAATGAGGGTTGATCTTGTATATATACCAATTCATTTTGTAAACATCTCACACTAAATAACTTAGGCAAACCTTTAGGATACATTTCATTTCCAAATTGAATGACGTTTTGGCATTAGACACTTAGTTTTAAAAATGACACTTGCATTGGCATAGGAGTCTTATTGGGATGCAATTATCTAGGAAGGTAGAAAATAGGTGCAGGTATAAAAATCATAGATAATGATTATATACATGGTAATTTTCTCACCTTAGTCATTCATCTAACCTTGCCATTTATCTTGTCTAATTTGATCTAACAATCTACTAACTAACCCTTTACTAATTAATAATCAAGATCCCCCCACCCCCTGCCCACATTTTTCATACTTCCTATACTATGCTAACTTTTACATATCTCACATTATATTAATTTATCCATTACTTATCCTACTAACATCCCATTAACCTAATAATTCTATCCCTTACCAATTTTAAATTCAAAAATCCTAACTACCTGCTATCCACCTATCCCTAGGCATTCCTACAAACCTAATTCTTAATCCCACCTAAAAATCTTCACTAAATCCCATTAAATCCCCTGATACCCTTTATAAGTCTCTTTAATCCTCTTAGAGCCCCTCACTTCAATTTCTAGGGAATTACAATGAATTTTAAATTCATGGGCTCATTTAATACATTGCTTACCAAAGAATTTTAAATTCTTTTCAAATTTGAAAGCCTTTGATCTCCCAAGACCCAACTTTGAATTTGAACCATCCATTCATGCTCCCTTTCATAAATAAGTATGCAAAGCTTTTGAATAGACTAATTATAAATCTTCCAGCTTGCATAAACCCCATGCTCTATGAGTGATCATATTACATCCATAATCCTTGTTTGCATCCATAGCCATAGTCTTTTGCATCCACTAAAGCCTTAAAGCCATTTTGTCTTACAATCTAACATCTTTCACTCTAATTAAATTTAAGAAACATCTATGATCTTGGAGGGAAGACTCAAAGAGGATAAATGATGGTAATATTGCTCTAATTAATTATGATTGCTTCTTCATTCTCTATTTTTGATGTTTTGTGAGGTTTGAGTAAAATTTAGTAAAATGGTGTATGCTTAGTGAATTTTCTTAAATTTTACATCATACAGTGGGAGAGATCCTCTTGAGTTGACTATATGCTTAGAGTCTTCGTAATTCAACTTACAGGTTAGATTGAAGAAGAATGAGTAGGCCTAAATTTTTTTTAAATAAATCACGCACAGATAACTTTAAATTTTAAATAAAAATTTGGTTAATTTACACGTTTGGTTTTTTTCACTTTCTCTATACAAATTATGGTTTTGAAATTATAAACTTGGTTTTGATCTTGGAATAACAACTGTATCAGATATTTTGATTTTCATAAATTTATCATTGTTTTATCATCTTGTTTTTAGTCTATTATAAAGTCTAGGCTGTGTCCAGGATGGGACATCATCATTTTTAGGATTTCAATCCATTTTAATTAATATCTCAGTTACAACTCGAAATTTATTATTACATATATAAACAAATTTAAAAAAAAAAATTCTAGACATGTGATTGGTCTTTGATTCTACTGAATTTTTTTTTATTGGTATCTGTTAAAGGTTTACGAAATACTACTCGCCAATAGAAACTTGGTCAAATATAATCTAGTTCTGAATGTTCATGAGTAGATCTTAAACTGTTAAGTAACACATTTGTATTTTGTTTCTATTTTTATCTATATATTCTCTAAATTAATGTTAACAATTTTGTGCATTGTCTAATTTTTTGTTCAATCTTCAGTGTCTAACTTGTCTGTAAACTGCTCACAATTTGAAATCGAACTTATTCAGTTATATTCTTATATTTCTATAATAATCACCATGTATTCAACTGATATCAATTTTGTGTTAATATATATATATATATATATATATATATATATATATTTATTGAAGCCTTTGTGAATCTAATGTCAAATATATATAACTATTCAATACTTACAATTTAAAATTGCATCTACTTCTATTTATTAGATATATAAATCAGTTGGAATATATTTTGATATATCCCGTAAATTTGTACGTATAAAGTACAGTAGTGTCCCTTTTGTCTGATAAATGATGTCTTAAATCAATAAATAATCCAAGTATGATATGGAAGTGATGGACTTACAATATTATACAAGTAGATAAATTGTATGTTGAGTTTAGCTGGTCAAAAGATCAGGTAATGTTATCTATCTGCTTGATGTCATCATACCAGATTCATACAAGCCTACAAGCAATTTTATCAGATTGATATCATCATCTTCATAGAAATATTACAATCAAGATTATCTAGTTTTCACCTTGACTAATCATCAGATTGTTAGAAACATTCTACGGCTGCATTTGGTTTTGTTTTCTGTATTTTGTTAGATGAATGCCAATATAGAAATAGCACCACATTTATTATCATTAATAATGGTCGTTGAAATAACTCGATTGATGAAAATCTTAAACCACTAGAAACAGTCATGTATTGATTATATGGTCTTAAGTCTATGATATTCATTGAGATTTAACATCCCTTGCGGCCTTTAGTCACATCATTAGCCTTGTGAACATGAATCTATTGACAACAAATGATTCACACTATGATTTTGTAAACATTCATACCCTATTGTGAAGCCTGAAATTGACAAGAGTGAAGGCTCTTTAAGAAAATCCATTTCACCTATATTCATCAACCATAACCTCTTCGAGTTGTCTTATCAAATAGTCCACGTGCCTTATGCTAATGTCATTGGCAAAGGTGAACTTTGATACAAACACGTGTACAGTTTCTTTTAGTCAAATGCTTCATAGGCATCATACAAACATTACTCTTGAGCTTTGAAACTTTAACGTATGACTAGGATGTATATGATATTTTGATGGACTAAATGGCATTTAGGATGATTTTATTATGTTAATATTTACGTTTGATTTTGCCCTAGCATTTATTTTTGTCAACAACACATTATTTTGTCATACAGCTATGTATAAAGTAATAATAATGATAACATAAAAATAAATTTAAATAAAGGTAATCTTTTATGTATATAGTTTTGGTATAGTGCATTTCAAAATCAAGTGTTTTTATTTTAATATATAAAAAAATAAAAATTCAAAAGTGGAAAGATTAATTTTATTTTTAACTTATAGAAACATAAGTACCCAAGACAAAACATTTAAAACTACAAACGTGTGTTTTTAGGTTCGATCGGTTCAAGGATGTAAATCTAAACTACTAACTCATTTTCTTGTAGGACCCCAGTCAAAGATGTAGTATAAACCTTAATCTCAATTTAGTAGTTTTGATTTTGTTTTCCTTACACACTAAATAAATCAGTTAATTTACTTTTGAATGATTGTGTCACCCAAAGGCTACAGTGGTGTATGCTCTCTCCTTACATCCTTGTGATGATTCTTGAAGGATAAAAAACTACTAATAAACCCTTCACAATTCTTTTTATAAGGTGAAACATGACATGAAATTCATCTCCACACACTTTCTATAGTATTACGAGTTAGTGACATAGATTTCATCACCATGCATTCAGCCACACTATGTGTTCCAATGGAGTCTAGAAATTAGGGACAATTGTCTATAAGCCAAGTGGTTAACCCCATATAGGTCTTTCATGAAGGAAAGAGTTAACTCTATGACTCAAGCATTAAATATCACCCTACATGTATTTAGGTCCCACTGTACCTAACATATATAGAGGATGCTCTTAGAGAGCCTATCTAGCCTAGTATAGGAACTTTTGGTCATAATAGATGACTTGCTATCAGAGTCATGATCAGCTCCCAAATGATCTCCAATTGAAAATAGGGTTGAGAGGGTTTGGGAGACTTTTTAATGGATCACTAGTCTACAGCCTCACCCATGAAGATGTTAGACAGTGTAGTCCTTGGGTTACACTCCTAATTAATTTACTAAATAATAGGGATTTTGGTTTGGATGATTATATGTGTGTTATGCTAGACTTATGTTACTTGTGATTTGAGTCAGTGTTTTTACCTATCACACTACAAAAACATAGAAGGCCTTAGGTCACAATCATCCCATATAAAAGTTTTCCTTGACCATCACTATTTTATTTTCGCATCACCATCTATCCATCCGTCTCTCTTCTACAAAAAAAATATTGAGCATTATATTTGCCTTATAATTAAGTTGCATTGGTCATCCATCCTTCCCTAAATCCTTGGTCCCTTAGTCTTTAACCTCACATCATAAATCCATTACTTTGTCCAAATATTGTCAACCCATTACTCTGCTAGATTCCATCTAACACCTCATCATATTATCAACCTACCTATCCATAACTAGCCCCATCCAATTATTATCTTTCTAGTTTGAATATAGGCACCCAGATGTCTTGTCATCTAGTCCTTTTGCTATATTATATCCTTGTATATTTTTCATATTGATAGTACCTGGTCGTATAATCATCCGACATTTTGTCTCAAGATCTAAACCATCAAATTCATCCTCACATAGAGGTAGCTTGACCAACTTAGCTTAAGTATACGACATTATTAGTGCTCAAAAATATCCCACATCACATTAATCCTCTTTCAACTCATATCAACTCTACCTCTTACAAGCCAAACTCAAATCACATTCATCTATCAATAATATATATCATCCATTTTCATTCACAATGCCAATCAAAACTCATGCATAAGCCCAAAGAATGGGATAAACATCAAACCAAGAAGATGATGTCCTAAAAACATTGGTGAGTAAAATCTAGATAATGAAGATAACCACAACATGCACACTCCTAGAGGAGAAGAAGGAGCAAACAATTATCTCTTTTCCAATTATGAGATTAGGGCTCATACAGATAAATACATTGATGAAAATAGGGACCGATTCTTTTCCCACCTCATTAGAGTAGAATCCCAATTACCACCTAATTATAATCCTAAACTTATGCATAACTTAATCCGAACACCACCTTGCCAAAATACTATGCCTTTCTATAATCACTCAAATGAAAATGAAGATAATATTAAGCTATTAGACCATGAATAAGAATTAGAGGATGAAGAGGTAGCCCCTCATGCTAGTAGGATTGAAACTGATAAAATAAAAAAACACCTTGAGGGATTGTCTCGATATACTTACCTAAAAAATCAATTCATTAGCTTCTCAAATATGTTTGGAAACTCATAAAACCTCTTCACTTACCAAAATAAACAATAATATTGATCCCTTAATACCAAAATCCAATTCAAACAATGTCTCCAATCTCTTGATGGATCCTTCCTTTGCCCAAGAGAGGAAAGTAATGAAGGATACTCTTCAACAAATCGATCCTTGAGCCCAAGCAATAAAGTACAAATATGATGAATTTTGTGCATCCCCTCTTGACATAAGTATTCTAAAAATACCTTTCCCTACCCATTTTGAGATCCCAAAATTTTATAAGTATAGGGGGAAAGGAGATCCTCATGATCATGTCCAAGAATTTTACATGGCATTCCATGAGGTGGATTATGAATATGCCTATTTATTTCTTGTTTTTTTGAAGAGTCTTACTAGACCTACCATTGAATGGTTTATGCACTTACCAAGAGGATCTATTACATCATTTGAAGAATTAACTGATAAATTTGTTAGACACTTTTCTTTTAATATTGAGCTTGACATCTTCATGTTGGATCATTATAACACTACGCAAAAGAATGAATAAAGTCTCTCATATTTTATACAATAGTGGAGGAGTATATAAATTCACTTTTGGTACACTATCCCTAAGAATTAATCTTTCAATATCTTCATTGAAAACCTTAATCTAGAATTAAAATATTAGTTGAAGCTATAATGTGCCAATTCATTTGGTGAAATTATAAAAAAAAGAATATGCATAAAAAAGACACTTATAGAAAGAATAATTATCAATCTATATTCCCAAAATGAACATAATCATAATTAAGGCATAGATTCTTCTAATAATCCAAAGGTATTAAATAAAAATAAGAATGTTGTTAGATAGGGAGTATGGATTATAAACATGTGAAAATAGTGAAAAGGTCTACCCCCACCACCAAAGGATGAAATGTCTCAAGCATCACTATACCAAGATGGAAGCCAAGAATGAGAACAAGAAAATGACACATCATAAATCTTGGTGTATCCATCAAGATGGTTCTATAAAACTTGGTTGATGCCAAAATGATAACTCTCCCAAAAATCAGGTCTTTGGATGACAATAAGTCATGCCCCAATTGGTAAAAAGAAATTAAATTATGCCAATACCATCAAATGAAGGGAAACAATATTGGAAAATGAATACAACTAACACATTTCATCTAGGATCTAATAAAGGAAGCATAAATAAAATTTGAAGGCAAAATCAATACTTCTAAAAATCAGCAACTAGGCATATATCAAGATCCTTTCCCTAAGCATGACCAAAAGAGAGCACCAATAGAACAGGGTCGAGCCTCCACTTTAATTAATATTGAATTCTATTCCATCCCCTATCACTACATTAAAACCATAAAAATAAGAACCCAAGTACCACAATAACCCCTAAGTCCACCTCCTCCCATCATTAAAATTAATAGGGCCACTTTTACTTGTATAGTCACCACTAGACATGGTAAAATAATAGTCATAGGGCCATCTTATGAAAATGTACCCCCAAAGAAACTAAAAGTAACAATATATCTATATTAAAATTATATACTCTCAAAATAACGTATGACATTATTAAATAGTTAGAAAACACCCCAGCCCAAATCTCTATCATGGATCTTCTCAAAACTTTTTTTGTTCAGTGGGATATATTAAATTAAAATTTTCATGAATCAAAAATCCCTATGGATATTGACACAAGTAAATTTCAAGTGTTGGTAGGACACCTATCCAAATAAAATGAAATTAAATTTAACACATAGGATATGCCACCTATTGGCCCAAATCACACTAATCTTTTGTATATAGAAGTTTCCATAGCCAACCACAAAGTCCCAAGGGTGTTTATAGATAGGTTATTGACTTTGAATCTATGTAATATATATATTCTCAATAAATTAGGATATTCATAATCTTATTTCATCTCTAAAATGATCATAATAAAGGCTTATGATGATAATGAGCAACTGTCTATAGGAATTATCCATCTTCCTATAACATTGGGACACCTTGTTTATCAATATTTGAACCATCTAGTTGATTTTAACCTCCCATACAATATGTTTTTGGGTCATCTATGGATTCATGAAATGTAATATATCCTTTCCACTTTACATCAGAGCCTTAAGTTCTCCCATTTAGGAATGAAAGTTACAATTCTTGGAGATACAAACCATTTCTATAATCATTAAATAGAAGAGGTGTATTATGGCCTATATTGCCTTAGCATACAAATTTGACCCTTTGATCTAAAATCCAATAGTTATATTCATCCAAATAGCCTCCCATCATCCTCCTCTAATCTGCATGAGCTTTCCCTATTAAAAATCATTTCCAAAGGATGTAGAGAATACAAGTACAAAACCTTTTGTGTGGTAGATATCCCACTATCTCAACAAAACTATGTGTCCCCCACTATGAGGAGATAAATCCTAATACTTATCAATTTAGGTTAATAGCCTTTGATATCTCATGAGAATTATTAGAAGAACATTTTGAATAACCTAGTGACTCTTGGATAGTCTACAAAGACTTGTCCATCTATTTCTGAAAATAAGAATATCCCAAATCACATAAAATGTTCCAGAATATAAATTATAAAGGTTGAGGATTGGGTGAGGAAGACAAAGGGATAATGGATCTTATTGATGTGTGAAGACATCCATAAAGACTTGGCCTAGAGTATAAACACCAAGCATCAGTCTTCATAATATTTTCATGGATAATTCTTCAATGCTTGAGGAGTCAATCTCTGATGAAGAAGTTAGAACAAGTTATGTCTATAACCTTCATGAATATCTTTCTACCACAAAATTATTCACCAACAACACCATTTAAACCATCAATGTCTCCTTTCTCTACCCTGATCTAACTAACTAGGATCAACAAGAAGAACCAACCCTTGATACCTTTCATAGTGATGAGGCCATCATTGAATATATGGGAGCTCAAAGTTTCATGTCTTTAGAAGATCACAAGAAGGTATTTATCATTATTCTAAATAATTAGGCATGTTATAGAGAAAAAATGAGTTGCTAAATCAAATTAAAGAAGAAGAATATTGTGAAGAATACTTTTTTCCAACCATAGAATAAATAGAACAAACTCCTTTGAGTAATCCAAGTCCTAAAGAATAAAATATGTTTCAAGATCTATGTGTAAAATTCCAAGATGTATTTGTTTCAGGTGAAGATC
Source organism: Torreya grandis (assembly GCA_037957365.1). Lineage (NCBI taxonomy): Eukaryota > Viridiplantae > Streptophyta > Pinopsida > Cupressales > Taxaceae > Torreya > Torreya grandis. The sequence continues at coordinate 1,950,663 of JARHVA010001984.1, forward strand.
TTGACTTACCTCCACCCCTAGCTTACATACAAGATCAATTTCCTTCTTTGGTCGAGGAAATCATAGAAATAAACATCAAAACTTAATAAGATCCCAAAATAGTCAAATTGGGGGTTAATCTCACCCTTAAAGAATTGAAAGTCCTCATTAAGTTTCTCAAAGAATTTATAGACATATTTTCTTGGTGTTATAGAGACATGCTTGGATTAGACCCTGAGTTAGTGGTGCATAATTTACTAGTATATCCCAATGCTAAACCAATAAAATAGAAGCTTTGAAAAATGCACCTTAAAGTGGCATTATTGGTCAAAGAAGAATTACAAAAGTTTTTGGAAGCTAGATTTATCCATCCCATTGACTATTCTAAGTGAATTTTGAACTTTGTTCCTAGTATAAGATGTAAGGAGGTGTATGCATCTACATTGACTTCCAAGACATCAATAAGGCATGTCTAAATGAAAAATTTACTTTTCCAAATATTCACATGATTATGGATATGAAATGCTCTCCTTTATGGACAATTTTTCAGAATACATTCAAATCAAAATTGCTCTAGAAGATCACTATAAAATCACCTTCATTACTCCATGGGGCACCTTCTGTTATCAAGTAATTCCCTTTGGATTGAAAATGTTGGATCCACCTACCAAATGGATATGATAGTTATTTTCCATGACATGATGTAGACATCATAGAATATTATGTTGATGATATCTTAGGAAAGACCAAAACAAGAGTAGAACATCCAACAGTCTTAAGGAGAATCTTTGAGAGACTTAGAGAATATAAAGTTAGATTATATCCCAATAATTATGTATTTGGTGTTACTTAAAGGAAACTTTTAAGTTTTATTATATCATGAAGAGGTATTGAAGTAGACCCTACCAAAGTCAAATCCATTACTGAAATGCCACTATCTAAAAATCTGAAACAACTAGGTAGTCTTCAAGGAAAATTACAGGGCATTCATCGATTTATTTCACAATTAGTAGATAAATGTCATCTTTTTTATAATCTATTAAAGAAAGGAGCCCATTTTGAATAGAATGTAGGATGTCAAAATGCTTTTCATTATTTCAAGTGATACCTTTTGAGGCCACCAATCTTATGAAGGCCACTACTTTTGTATATATCAAATACTAAGTGTGCTATAGGATATATTTTACCACAACATGATGATAATGGAAAAGAATGATCCATATACTACCTAAGTAGAACACATGTATCCTATGATCTTAACTATACACTAATAAAAAAAATCATGTCTTATTATTATTTTTGTTTATCAAAATATTCAGCATTATATGCTAAATAAGCAAGTCAAGATCATAGCTAAGATTAATGTAAACAAATATATACTATCAAAGTCTGCCTTAACAGGAAGAATGGATAAATGGATCATGATTTTGAGTGAATACGACATTGAAAATGTAAATCAGAAAATCCATCAAAAGATGAATTATCGTGGATCAACTATCATCATATCCAGTGGTAGGAACATAACCATTAGTGTATCTTTTACCAAATGAGTCTATTTTAATAGTTGAGGAATCACAAGCCTAGAATCTTTACTTTGATGGATCCTTCAATATGCATGCCTAAGGAGATAGAATCCTTTTGGTAATGCCTCGAGGAGACCTAATTATAAAATCTTTTAAAATATCTTTTCTATGCACTAGAAATATCTCCAAGTATGAAGTGCTAATCATGGGACTCCAAATAGACATTTATTAGAATGTTGAGCATCTTCAAGTCTAGGGGGATTCTTAACTAATAATTAAATAGGTTACTAATAAGTTTCAAAAAAATGATGAAAAGTTGCTTAGTTATAATAAAATGGGTAGTCAATAAAAAAATAGATTTCAATCTATAATGTTCAAACAAGTATCAAGAGGAAGTAAAAAATCAGCTAATGTGATGGTTCCATTGGATGTTTGTTGGACCTACCACAGATGCCCTTGAATGACATTTTATGGCATAACACTTTTTATTTATGACACATTAGGTCGTGGCTTCCCATAAAATGTGTGTAATCACTTATCCCAATCAGCCCTAGTACCAATATATCTACACTTATCTATATAACAACACCTTTACACCTAACCTAAACTATGACCAACTAAAAGACCTTGTCCAATGTGCCTCTTGATACACCATCCTTGGTAGCACACTCTATTAGTGAGGTTATTATGATACTTTTTTGAGATTCCTAAACTCATAGGAGGCTCTTCTAGCAATTAATGAGGTCCATGATGACATTTACAAAGGCCATGTCATTGAAATGGCCCTATCCAAGAGGTTTTTTATGGTTAGATATTACTAGATAATAATGGATTATGAAACATGTCAATATGTATTAAAATGTGTGGCTTGTCAAAAACATAGAGATCTTATCCATGCTCTTCCTAAGGAACTATATCCCATCATGAGTCCTTAGCCCTTATCATTGTGGGGATTAGACCTCATTGGTAAAATCAATCCATTTCATCATATGGCCATAAATTTATCAAAAATGTGACAAAATAATATACTAAGTGGGTGGAATCTATGCCACTCTTTTGTATCACTAGCCATCATATATCCAAGCTCATTTTGAACCATATCATATACTACAAAATTCCTTCCATGATTATCTCTAATAATGGAAAATATTTCAAGAACCAAAAAATAGAATCCTTATACAATCAGTATAAAACCAAACAAAATTTTTCATCCCCTTATTACCCATAAGACAATGGTTAAGTAGGAGCCATAAATAAAATGATTATCAAGATCATAAAAAATATTCTCAATGATGTTGGAAGAACCTAGCATTTGTAGCTATATTCAACATTATGGTCTTATAGAAACAATGTTTATATGCCTATTGGGGCCACTCTATACTATTTGGTCTATGGAATTGAAGCCATTTTACCAATTGAGGTTGAACTCCCTTCTTTGTGCATATCATTAAAGGGTATGATTATAGACAATGCATATAGGATTGAACAACTATATGAGATATAGTTGTTAGATGAATATAGTTAGAAGGTCCTTTATCATCTAAGAGCATATAAAAATATATTAAAATTCAAATATCATAAGAAAATAAAATCTTGATAATTTGACGTTAGTGATCTAGTCCTTAAGGAAAATCAAAAGAATACCAATGCCAAACGAGAAAAGAAGGGTAAATTTAAACCCAATTAGTTGGGGCCTTTTATTATTTTTACCAAGTTTTGATATGGGGAATATCATATAGCCACATTATAGGGAGATGAATTAGATGAGAGACTAAATATAATGCATCTCAAAATATTTTATACCTAAATGATCTCCTAATATGCTCATCTTGGAATTTGTACATTTTATATATAGTCAAAAGAATTTTTGTGCCATCATCTATAAGAATCCTATTTCCAATTCCCATTTATACTTAGAGGTATTTCCATCCATATTCTATCACCACCCATGATACCCCATGATACCCCATGAAATTCAATATGTTTAGTTCTTTGGTATTGCATTGGATTTTTTGTCAAAGCTATACAACTTTGGCTATCAAAATGAAAGGTGGTACTCTGAGAAGAATCCAAATGAAGTTCTCCCAATAACTTCCATAGCACTTCTATACTCAACTTCTATAGAAGAAAGAGAAAGGAGGTTGCTTCTTGTTGCTTCAAGTGATAACACCTGCACCAAACTTAAACACATATTCAAAAGTAGATTTGTGATCTAAAGTATCACAATCATGGTCAGCATCATAATAACTATATAATTTAGCATTATCAATGGAAGAATAAAATAAGCCATAATTAATAGTTCCTTTGATATAATGAAAAATATGTTTAGCTAATTTCCAATGATCCAATAAGGATCTTGCATAAATCTAGAAGCAACACTAATAGAATATGAAATATCTAGCCTAGTAGTGGTTAGATAAATCAAATTTTTGATAAGATATATATAAAAAGTAGGGTTACTTTTTCACATGCAGGTTTATGATCAAGTTTACTACCAAATTCAATAGGAGTAGTGGTATATTTACAATCAAACATGTTAAACATAACAAAAAGATTATGTCCATACTAAGATTGTGATACAACAATTGAATTTTTATCTTGAAATATAGTCATTTCTAAAAAATGATGTAGAATGTCTAAATCAGTCATTTCAAACATTTGACTTAGTTTATCCAAATTAAACTAGTTAAATCATCAGTAATCAACATATCATCAACATATAATGCAATTAGAATCAAATGACCACTTTCAACTTTAACAAAGAGATTATTATCTAAATAGTAATTAGAAAAACTTAATTCTTTAAAAAAAGAAGTATTCTTAGAATACCAAGCTCAAGGAGCTTGTTTTAGACCATACATAAAAAAATTTAACTCCCATACAAAATGTTATCCGTTAGGATCACTAAAACCTTTACGCTTAGTCATATAGATGTGTTCTTATAAATCATCATTTATAAATGCATTCTTAACATCCATGTGATGTATAACCCAACCATCTTAGACTGCAAGAGCAATAATAAGTCTAACATTACTCATTTTTGCTATAGGAGCAAAGGTGTCAACATAGTCAATCTCGAGTTTTTGAGTAAACCCATGAGCAACTAATCTAGCTTTAAATTTGTCAATTTTACCAATTGAATTATATTTTATTTTATAAAGATACCCACAACTGATAATATAACTTTTAGGTGGAGAAGGGACAAAATCCCAATTTTGATTTATAATTAATAAATTATACTCGTCTTACATAACAACATTCCATCTATCATCTTGAGTGGCTTCCTCAAAATATTGAAGTTCAAATTCATACATAGTCATTAAAACATGATAAGAATGTTGACTTCTAGTTAATTTATTAAGATTATTAACATCATAAGATTGAATTATGGATTTTGTCCATTTAGGTCTATTATATTGAAAATGAAACTTAGGGGGTTCCTCAGACTCTAAGTTATCTAGAACTAGATCAAATTCTTCAAGGGCATCTATTTTATCACAAAGAGAAACATGATAATTGGGTTCATCAACAAAACATTGAGGAGGATCCATAGAGGGATCACAAAATAATTTTCTAAGAACAAGAACATTCATATTCTCAATAATTTGACATTTATAGGGATCATACACTCTTAAACCTTTTGTCTTATCTTCATATCCTACAAACATTCATGAATATGAAGTCGGGTCGAGCTTCTTTCTCTTAACTTTACGGACAAAGATAGAAGCAAGACTATCAAAAATCCTAAGATTAGCCACACTAAGTTTATTTTTAGTCTATATTTATAAAGAGGTAGAAAGATGCAAGGCTTTGGTAGGGACTCTATTCAGAATATGAACAATAGTGTTCATGGCTTCGACCCATAAGAAATTAGGAATATTTGTAGATTGCAACATTATTCTATCTATTTCTATAATGGTGCAATTTTTCTTTTCAATAATACCATTTTATTGAGGGGAATAAGGAGTTGTTAATTCCATTTTAATACCATAATTAATGTAAAAATAATCAAACTCTTTACTAAAATATTCACCACCATTATCGGTTCTTAAATTCTTAATATAAAAATTATATGTATTTTCAACATAAGCTTTAAATTCTTTAAAATTAAAAAAATATCAGATTTATTTTTTATGAAATAAGACCATATCATTCTAGTATAATTATTAATAAATATAATAGTATATAATAAATCATTAAGAGAAGTAACTTACAAAAGACATACAACATCACTATGAATTAATTCTAAAGGATGTGATAAATTCACATCATGATTCTTATGAAAGGGGTTAATATGTTGCTTACCATGTAAGCAACCCTCACAAGTTTCATGATGAGAGGGAATAGAAAGAAGTCCAATAATAAGATTATTTATAGACATATCATGTAAAATTTTAAAATTAACATGTCCTAATATTTCATGCCATGATTGAGATTCATTCTTATTATGTGGTGAAAGTAAGCATGCAAAAGAAGGAGAAAAGATATATAAACCATTCTTTTGAACACTTTCAATAATCAAGGACCTAGAATGATTTATAATTGACCAAATATATTAACGTAATATTATAATGATATTATCATTTGTAAGTTTAGGAAAGGATAGAAAATTCTTGTTAAGCTTAGGTACATAGAAAATATTATTAAAAACAACATTTGAAAATTTTGCCTTTCCCTATTATGTTGCTTCTAAAAAAAGAATTAACTTCTATTTAAATTATTTTAGAGATATCTATAGAATAAAATAAAATATCAAATAATAATGCCATATGGTGTGATTCACTTATTATTAATTTGACCTATCAATGCTAAATTATTGCTCCTATCATACAAAACTTTCTTAAATCTATCCAATAGCCCTTTAAAGCTGGTCAAACCAAGAATTTTTGGCCTAAAATCACTAATATTGATTAAAAAAAATGTGTAAAAAATAAATTTTAAATGGGTCATTATCATTTAAAAACAATATTTTCAAGTTTAAATATGCAGATAATCTATGCACATGGATCAATTTTGAGAGAAAATTGAACTTTTAAAAAGCTACAAGTAGTTTGAGGACTTCAAATCTTGTAAAAAATGTTATAATTAGATTAAAAATATTATAAAAAATTTTTATAGTCATTGGATGAGTGGAGATACTCACTATTTTGTAACAGTCCTTAGCATGTCCATTGGAGATCACCATTGGAGTAGGCATCATTATGGAGTGACATAAACGTTTCTAAGTTTAGTTAAAAGTTTTAAAAGCATGTAATAATGTTTTTAAATCATAATAAAACTTTTAAAGAGTTTTAAAACTCTAAATTTTAATCAAACCATGCTCATACAGGCTTATGCAAGTAAATAGGCATATAGGCCAAAAAGGGGGTTTTTTGAATTTTTAATTAAAATGTGATTTCAAAGTGTTTTAATAGCATGTTATAGACCCAATTATGATTTTTTTATGCATTGGGAAGTAGGTGAAGATTTATTTTTATTTTGATAAAATTTTCACTTTTTGCAGTTATAGACACCCTTCTTAACCTCATGTTTAGATGCTCATATCTTTCACCACGTATGGAGTTTGGCCAAAATTTCATATTATTTTTTAATTATAGATATTTAATTATAATTAATGAATAATTGATACCATTTAATGGTCTGTGATTTATGAAAAATCATTATGAGCGTATGCAACCAAAAATGCAAGCAAAACCCCATAAGCAAATTTCTCCACATGGTAACTTTTTATATATTCTACATGAAAACTCAATATTTTCAAGGATATTATGGGGGTCAGTTTTATATAAATAAATTGAAATATTTTTGTGTTTGGATTTATGTAATTCATGAATCATCATTTTAAATATTTAGCTTCAAACCCTGCATAAAACTTTAAAAAATCAATTTTGAAAAAAAGATGATTTTATTGATATAAAATCATCATGGATCAACCTAAAACCTTTTAAAATTTCAATTAAACTCAATTATGATTCCAAAAATGTTAATTTTATGCATGGAGTTGTATGGATGAGGACAGAAATCATGTTTTACGTGGAAAAAGCATGTAAAAATGAAGTACAGGATAGTTCAATGAAATTTAATAAATAGAGATAAAATAATAAGAATTTTTATTCATTATAAAATCTTAATTTTTTTATAAATCATCTTGTAATTATCCTAACTAACTTGATCAAAATGGCCAGTCTATAGGAAAATAGAGCAAAATAAGCCTAGTTAACCCTGTTGACTAAATGGTGAGTGTTTTCTCATCTATCACATATTTTGTGATGAGAAAAGTTTTTTCAGGTATATTTAGTTATTTTAGATAGGTTTCATGACATCTTCTTTCAGTTTTAATGGAGTCCAAATACAAGAAGATAGGCTATTAGGCCTAATTGGCCTAATAGGCCTAATTGATCAATCAAGCAAGTAAAGAATGGCATTAAAAATATATAAAATAAATTAATTTTAGAGTTACTATGTGTCATATCTAATATTATTATTTACATTCATATATTTTTAACTTTTAAATTCTATTTTATGCAAGGAGGAGCCAAGTGGAGTTAACTATCCTTGAATATCCAATCAAAGTTTTAGTTGACTAGTTGACCAACATCATGCAATATTTCTTTGATATAATTTAAAGAATAATATTAAAATACTTCAATATCAGTTCAATTATAGATAAAACACCAAATAATGGTATTTATTACATTCAAGGAGAGTTGACAAAGTCAATGGGGCCAACCATTTCTTGTTTCAACGCTAAAATGGATTTCTTGCAAAATAATACAATTAAAAGATTTTTGAAGACTATTGTATTTATTTTTGAACTCAAAATATACTTGATTTGATATCAATATGGGTTCCACCACCTATATTCCATGCCAAATTTTGAGAGTGCATAAATACTTTGTAAAGGAAAGCTATTTTTAGGAGTTTTCTAAATACTGTAAAAAGGAGTTTTCTAAATATTATAAAAGGGAGTTTATTAAATAATTGTAAAAGGTTTTAGTCTTTATTTAATTAAATAATAATAGTCCTTATTTAAATCAAATCCACTTAGGCTATTCTTAGCTGTTAAGACTTATATATTGGTTTTTCAAGTCATTATTAAATAATTCTTGGTGTTGAAGCAGAAATTATAATCTGGACCATACATCAATAAAGGAGATTTTTATTTGCACATGAGTTTAGATAGATAATAGAGTGTAATTTATTATGTATCAGCATATAAGTGAGATTATATCTCCTTTTCACATGTTCTTTCTTCACCTATTGCTTGCTATCTCACCTTTTGTAGGTCATTTGAAGAGGTAAAAAGGAATTTTGTAATTCAAAGTTTTATCAGTCCTTCATCTGAAATATTTATGCTTAAGGGAAATATAGAACTTTTATTGACTCACATGTGTGCATTAGTTTTAACATTTTTAAGAGAACATAAACAATTCAGGTGCATCACCTAATTAGATAAGATTTTTTTCAGCTTTTTCTTCCTTTTTTAATCCTAAAAATCATAGTAGATCAGATTTAATTGATAAATCTTAAGGGAACTAACCCTCTCTGTAGGTTCTTCTCAACATAGAGTCACCCACACTCTAAGAAGTTCCAATTTTATCATCTAGATAGAGGGTGTATTTTTTACATCTTCAAATAGGGTGCTCTCTAGATTGATAATAGTTTTTGGCATACTCGGTGAGACTTCATTAGACACACTAGTTGATGGGACATCATTTAGAAGATCAATGCAAATTTGAGACACTCAAAGATAGTTATGAACATCATGTATCATTTTAATATTGATTACTTTTAGTATTTGGTTTACTGACGGTATCCAATGGCTTATTTCATTATGGATCTATATGATCCTCACTATAATCAGTATGACCAATGACACTTTGATCCTCACAAGGAGTTTGAGGATCTATATTACGCATATATGTAGGAGTACAACCCAAATCCTCCATATGAATATTCAATCCATCTTAATATTACCCTTTATCAGTCTTATCATGGCTATTTTTCATCTATCCAATCCATAACATCACTTAAACAAACTTTAGTGATCCTTGAAAAGCATGCACTAGAGTTATATTCATAGATCTATTATGGCCAAGATACCCCTATGCACTAGATCCATTATGGGCACCTATTGAGAGGGAAAATTGGGTCAATATCACTAGTGAAATGATGGATATAAGTGGTTAGATTTAGAGCATTGAGGATAAACTAAAAGACCTTAAAAAATAGCAGGTTCAACCATGATATTGCTCTATGCCATCCATTCATCCTTAAAATACCATTCCAAGAACCCCTTTGAGTTTGCCAAGTTCTTCATATATTTTTCAGACCTTCCCTTCTTGGAGATCTATCCAAGAGAACTATCAAATAAAAAAAAAGGTTGTTATGGGATAACCTACTATTGAGACCACTGACCACTTTAAAGAGAATATATTCTAAGAGAATATTGACAAGTAGATGAAAGAGTTGGAGCTAAAGACAAGGAAAGAAGAGGAGAACTAGAATCAAAAGGTCAAAAAAGAGCCTTTATCTTTCCCATCTTGGAACCAAATCATGGATTCAAACAAGAAAAAGAAACAATCAAACATCATCCAGGATGTTGAATTCAATAAAAAGATCATTCAACCTTCAACCCTTCCTTCTCAGAAGCCTATATCCTTTCCTTCATAGAAAACTATTTAAGAAAAAGTGCAGCAAAGAGATGAGGTGAAGGTGATCCAAGAAGAACAACCTCATCAGAAAAATCAGTATCTATGGTAACTTATATAGATATTTCTCATTTTATTTAACACATTCAAGGATCTACCATACCAATTTTGGAGTAATAACCTCTTCTTTGTGAGGTAAATGAAGAAGATGCTACCAAAGAGATAGAAAAGGAAGGTGACTTGAGTGATCAAGAAGAAGAAATCATAGCTGAGACACCACTTAGTAGGGACAAACATGATTCCATATTTCATGATGATAAATAAGAGTAATTACAATAAGTTTATTAATAAATTGTAGTAGCTGATATAGATGAGGTATAAAAAAATATTTTTTTAGAAGACAGGCATGAAGACAACTCACATAGAGCTAGTGCTGAGATGGAGAATTTTCCTGACAACTATGAGACAAGTGCAGTAGATCAAAAAAATTATTTGAATTCATCCAAAATATATAAATATGTGAGAAACATGCTTAAAATGGTAATAATACTTATGAATTTCATGTCCTTTTAATTGATCATGATGAAGAATCCTTTTGGGATGATTTGGAGAATTTTTGTGCAAAGTTTGATAGTCTATATCCACCCTAAGTAGAGATTGATAAATGTCTTGTAAATAATATTATTGTATCTATTAATTAAGAATATATTAGATTAATATTACAACCATGTTTATATTTTTATAAGATCTAAAGACTTCGACAAAATACCACTTCAAATGGAGTCAAATGAAGACATCAATCTAAGTATACTAGCTGAATTGTCAATACAATTATTGAATGGGAATGTGTCAAATCATGATCAGCCTATGAATGAGGTAGAAATAGTAGTCTTTATGTAAAAAATAATAATATGTGAGGAGGATGATTTGATATTAAATCCATATATTCAATCCATATACCTAAAAATGGAAGTTGGAGGCCTAGTTGCATCATCCATAACATATGAACATGTAAGTGCTCACATTTGCAGAAGATAGTTATAAAAAAGAAGAAAATATATTTTAAAGTTCCATGGTGCATAAAATAAATTTTATTTTAGTCTAGGATTACTATCAAGGTGAACGTTAGTTTTTTTTTCTCTAAGTGCATATCCACACATGCTTTCAATATTTATTGCTTCCCTTTCCTGTTCTTGTTGTCCTTTCTTCTAAGTGCATATGTGCACATGTTTGTTGTTGTTTATGTCAGTTTATCCTATTACATCTTGATCTAAAATATTTCCTAGTTTTAGTGTATATCCAAGTTTATCCTTGTTAGAGTTTCTAATTTCTTTGACTAGCAGGATGGTCAACCCTTGAAAGTCAATAAAATTGTTAGTAATTTGACCTATCAAGGACAAATTACTACTCCTATCATATAAAACTTTCTTAAATCTACCCAATATCCATTTAAAGCTTTTCAAACCAAATTTTTTTTTCCATAAAATTACTAATTTTTATTAAAAAAATGTCAAACATATATTTTAAATGGGTTGTTGTCATTTTAAAATAACATTGTCAAGTTCAAATATGTAGATAATCCATGTACATGGATCAATTTTGAAAGAAAATTAAACTTTTTGGGAGCTAAAAGTGGTATTAAGACCTCAAATTTTGTATAAAAAATCATGATGAGTTGTACGACCTTTAAAAAAAAATGTATATCCATTATATGAGCGGATATACTTGTTTTGTAATAATCCTTAGCATGTCCGTTGGAGATCACCATTGGAAAGGCATCATTATGGAAATCCACAAAGGTTTATAAATTTAGTTAAAAGTTTTAAAATAATGGGATGATATTTTTATATCATAATCATACCTTTAAAGAGTGTCAAAACTCTAAATTTTAAGCAAACCATGCTCATACAGGCTTATGTAAGCAAATAGGCATATAGACCAAAAAGGGGTTTTTTTGAATTTTCAAGTAAAATGTGATTTTAGAGTGTTTTTATCGAATATTAGAGACCCAATGATTTTTTTTTTAGGCATTATAAATTATGTTAAGAGTTATTTTCATTTTGATGAAATTTTCACTTTTGTAATTCTAGAAACCCTTCCTAGCCACTTGTTCAAATACTCATATCTTTCATCACATGTAGATTTTGGTCAAAAGGTGTTATTATATTTTGAGAAAACATATTCAATTATATTTCATGAATAATTTATACTAGTTGAGGGTTTTTCATTTATGAACAATCATTAAGAGTGTAGGTAGCCCAAAATGTAGTCAAAACCCCACATGCAAATTTTTCTGTGGTAATTTTTTATATATTTTTCATATGAACCTAATATTTTAAAATATATATATATATATATATATATATATATATATATATATATATATATATATATATATATATATATATATATATATATATATATATATATACATATACATATACATATACATATACATATACATATACATATACATATACATTGGCGTGGGGGGGGCGAGGGCATGGGTATTTTTATAAACATAAATGAAAATATTTTTGGATTTGGAAGTATGTACTTCATGAATAATCATTTTGAAGATTTAGCTTCGAAGCCCACCTAAAACCTTAAAAAAATAGTTTTGAAAAAATTTGATTTTATTGCCATAAAATCATCATTGATCAACCTAAAACCTTTTAACATTTCAATTAAACTCAAATATAATTCTATATTTATCAATTTTATGCATGGAGTTATATGGATGAGGGTAGAAACCATGTTTTTTGTGGGAAAAAGCATGTAAAATGAAGTACAGGATAGTTAAATGAAATATAATAAATGAATATAAAATAATCATACTTTTTATTCATCCTCAAATCTTAATTTGGTCATAAATAATCTTGGAAGTATCCCAACTATCTTTATCAAAATGGTTCATCTACAGAAAAATGGAGTAAAATAGGCTTAGTCAACCTTGTTAACTGAATGGTGAGTGTTTTCTCATCAAAATCACATATCTTGTGATGATAAAAGTTTTTATAGGTATATTTATTTTATTTTTTTAGGTTTTATGTAATCTTGATTCATGTTTAATGAATTCCAAATGCAAGACGATAGGCAATTAGGCCTAACTAGCTTAATAGGCCTAATTAGTCAATCAAGCAAGTAAAAAATGACATTGAAAATGTATCAAATAAATTAATTTTCAAGTTAATACATGTCATATCTATTATTATTATGGATATTTATATATTTTTAAATTTTAAATGTTATTTTATGCAAGGAGGAGCCAAGTGGAGTTAACTAGCCTTGAACTTCCAATCAAAGTTTTAGTTGACTAGTTAGCCTGCATCATGCAATATTCTTTTGATATCATTTAAATAATGATATTAAAATACTTCAAGATTAGTTCAGGTGGAGATAAACACCAAATAATGTCATTGATTACATGCAAGGAGAGTTGACCAAGTCAATGGGGCCCACCATTTCTTGTTTCAGTGCCAAAATGGATTTCTTGCAAAGCAAGAAAATTAAAATATTTTTGAAGACTATTGTATCTATTTTTGAACTCAAAATATACTTGATTTGATATCAATATGGGTCCCACGACCTATTTTCCATGACAAAGTTTGAGAGTACATGCATGCTTTGTGAAGGAAATCTATTTTTAAGAGTTTTCTAAATATTGTAAAAAGGAGTTTTCTCAATATTGTAAAAGGGAGTTGATTAAATAATTGTAAAAGGTTTTAGTCTTTATTTAATTAAATAAGACTATTCCTTATATAAATAAAGTCTACTTAGGTTATTCTTAGATTTTAAGACTTATATATTGGCTTTTCAAGCCATTATTGTATAATTTTTGGAGCTGAAGTAGAAATTGTAATCTAGATAATACATCAATAAAAGGGATTTTTAGTTACACATGAGTTTTGATAGATACTAGAGTGTAATTGATTGTGTAACATCATATAAGTGAGATGATATATCCATTTGTCATGTCCTTTCCTCACATATTACTTTCTATCTCACCTTTTGTAGGTCATTTGAAGAGGTAAAAAAGGAATTTATAATCCAAAGTTCTATTAATCCTTCATCGCTTAAGGGAAATATAGAGCTTTTATTGACTGACATGTCTGCATCAATTTTAATAGTTTCTAAAGAATATAATTAATTTAGGTACATCACCCAATTAGATAGGATTTCTTTTTAGTTTTCCCTTCCCCTCTTTATCTCAAAAATTACATTAGATTAGATTCAATTGATAAATTTTAAGGGAACCAACCATCTCTGGAGGTTCTTCTCAACATAGAGTCACCCACACTTTGAGAAATTTGAATAGTATCAGTTGGAGTGAGGGTTTGTTTTTCATATCTTGAAATAGATTACTCTCTAGATTGATAACAATTTTTGGCACACCCAATGGGACTTCATTCTACACACTAGCTAGTGGGACATCATTTAGAAAATTAGTGTAATTTTCAGACACTCAAAGCTAGTTATGAACATCAGGTATCATTTCAATATTGATTAATTTCAAAATTTGGTTTACTAATGGTCTCCTATGGCTTTTTTTGGTATGGATCCATATGATCCTCACTATAATCAGTATGACCAGCCACACTATGACCCTCACTAGGAGTTTGAAGATCTATATCAGGGATATATATAGGAGTACTACCCAAATCCTCCATATGAATAGTCAATCCATCTTAATATTTCCCCTTACGAGTCTTATCATGGCCATTTTGCATGTATCCAATCCATGCCATCACTTAAACAAACTTTAGTGAACCTTGAAAAACATGCACTAGAGTTATCTTCACAGAGCTATTATGGCCAAGATACCCCTACTCACTAGATCCATTATGTGATAGAGTCATTGAAGTAAATAAAAGAGTAATGGGCACCTATTGAGAGGGTAATTTGGGACAATCTCACTGGTGAAATTATGGATATAAGTGGTTACATTTAGAGCATTGAGGATAAACTAAAAGACCTTAAATAATAACAAGTTTAATCATATCATTTTTATATTCCATCCATTTGTCCTCAAAAGACCATTCCAAGAGCCCCTTTGAGTTTGTCAAGTTCTTCATTTGTTTCTCGGACCTTCCCTTCTTGGAGATCTATCCAAGAGAACTTTCAAAAAAAGAAAGATTTTATTATGGGAAAACCTACTGTTGAGACCACTAACCACTTTAAGGAGAAGATATTTTAAGAGAATATTGATAAGTAGATCAGAGAGTTGGAGTTAAATACAATGAAAAAGGAGGAGAACTAAAATCAAAAGGTCAGAAAAGAACCTTTATCTTTCCCATCTTGGAATCAAATCAGGGAATCAAGCAAGAAAGAGAAATAATCAAACATCATTCAAGATGCTAAATTCATGCAAGAGATCATTCAGCCTTCATCCCTTCCTTCTTAGAAGCATAAATTCTTTCCTTCATATAAATCCATTCAAGAAAAAGTGTAGCAGAGAGATGAGGTGAAGTTGATCCAATAATAACAACCTCATGAGCAAAATTAGGTATCTATAATAACTTCTATAGATCTTTCTCATCTTATTGAACATTTTTAAGGATCTACCATACCACTTTTGGATTAGGAACCTCTTATTTGTGAGGTAAGTGAAGAAGATTCAAACAAAGAGATAGAAAAGGAAGGTGACTTGAGTGATCAATAAGAAGAAATCATAGTTGAGACACCACTTAGTAGGGACAAACATGATTATGTATTTCATGATGTCAAAGAAAAGGAATTATATGAATTTTCTCAAGAGCTTGTAGCAACTGATATAGATGAGGTACAAATAAATATTTATTCAAAAGGAAGTCATGAAGAAAACTCACATAGAGCTAGTAATGAGATGGAGAATTTTCTCGACAAAGATGAGACAAGTGTAGCAGATCAAGAAATTTAATTTGACTTCATCCAAAAGGTAGAAATATGTTAGCAACATGCTTCAAATGGTAAGAATACTGATGAATTTCATGTTATTTTAATTAATCATGATGAAAAATCTTTTTGGGATGATTTGGAGAGTTTTTGTGCAAAGTTTGATAGTCCATCTCCACCCCAAGTAGAGATTGATAAATGTCTTCTAAAGAGTACTATTGCAGCTGTTCATTAGGAAGAAATTAAAGTCATATTATAGCCATGTTTGGATTTTTATCAAGGATATAAAGACTTTGACAAAATACCACTTCAAATGGAGTCAAATGAAGACATAAATCCATGTATACTATCAGAATTACCAATATAATTATTGAATGAGAATGTGTCAAATCATGATCATTCTATGAATGAGGTAGAGATAATAGTCTTGATGAAACAAAAAAGAATATGGGAGGAGGAGGATTGGATATTAGATCCATATCTTCAATCCATACACCTAAGAATGCAAGTTGGAGGCCTAGCTACATCATCTAGAACATATGAACATATAAGTTCTATGATTTATAGAAGAGAGATATCAAAAGGAAACAAATACATTTCAAAGTTCTATGGTGCATCAAATAACTTTCTTTTTAATTCAAGAGGACTAGAAATCTTGAGCTTAGTTTGTTGTTTTCTATAAGTGCATATCTATATGTACTTTTAGTATATGTTTCTTCCCTTTCATGGTCTTGTTGTCCTTTATTCTAAGTCCATATGTGCACATGTTTGTTGTTGTTTGTGTCAGTTTCTCCTATTATGTCTTGATCTATAAGCTTTCTCAGTTTTAGTGTATATCCAAGTCTATCCTTGTTAGATTTTTTGAGTTATTTAACTACAAATCTGGTCAAACTTTGAAATTCACCAAAATTGTTAGTAATTTGACCTATCAAGGCCAAATTACTACTCCTATCATACAAAACTTTCCTAAATATACCCAATAGCCCTTTAAATCTAGTCAAACCAAGAATTTTTGGCCTCAAATCACTAATTTTTATTTAAAAAATGTTAAAATGAATTATAAATGGGGAATTACCATTTAAAAATAACATTTTCAAGTTTAAATATGCTGACAATCCATGCACAAGGATCAATTTTGAGAGAAAATTAAACTTTATGGGAGCTACAAGCTATTTCAAGACATAAAATTTTATACAAAGAGTCATAATGAGTTATGAAACCTTTTGAAAAAATTTCATTGTCATTTTATGAGTGGAGACACTCACTATTAATAGTTCTTAGCATGTCTATTGGAGATCACCATTGGAGTAGGCATCATTCTGGAGTGTGATAGATATTTCTAAGTTTAGTTTAAAGTTTTAAAATCATGGGATAATGTTTTTAAATCACAATTATACTTTTAAAGAGTATCAAAACTCTAAATTTTAAGAAAACCATGCTCATATAGGATTATGAAAGCAAACAGGTATATAGGCCAAAAATAGAGTTTTTTGACATTTCAAGCAAAATATAATTTAAAAGTGTTTTGATATCAAGTTACATACCCCATGATCATATTTTATATCATTATAAAGTATGTGGATATTCATTTTAATTTTGGTAAAATTGTCACTTTTTACAGTTCTAGACTCCCTTCGTAGCCTCCTATTCAAATGCTCATATCTTTCACAACATGTGAAGTTTAGCTAAAATATCTTATTATGTTTTAAATACCACTATGTACTTATAATTAATGAATAATCAAGACTAGTTGAGGGTCTTTAATTTATGAACAATCATTAAGAACGTAAGCAACCCAAAATGCAGTTAAAACCCTATAGGTAGATTTATCTACATGGTAACTTTTTATATATTTTGCATAGGAACCAAATATTTTTAAATATTTTATGGGGTTTAGTTTTATATACATAAATATAAATATTTTAAGATTTGGAGTTGTGTACTTAATGAATCATCATTTTGAAGATTCAGCTTCAAAGCCTACCTAAAACCTTTAAAAATTAGTTTTGAAAAATGTTTCTTTTATTTACATAAAATTATCATGGATCAAACTAAAAAAACATTAAATATATATTACACTCAAAAAATATTCCATAAATGTCAATTTTATACATGGAGTTGTATGGATGAGAGTTAAAATCATGTTTTTTGTGAAAAAAAGCATGTAAAATGAAGTACATTATATTTAAATGAAATATAATAAATGGAGCTCAAATACTAAAACTTTTTATTCATCATAAAAAATTTATTTGGTCATAAATCATGTTGTAAGTGTCCTACCTACCTTCATCAACATGGCTAGTCTGTAAGAAAATAAAACAAAATAGGCCTAGTCAACCTTGTTGACTAAATGATGAGTGTTTTCTCATCAAAATCACATATATTGTGATGATTTTTTTTATAGGTATATTTAATTATTATTTTTATGTTTAATGTCATCTTGTTGTAAGTTTAATGGAGTCCAAATGCAAGAAGATAGGCTACTAAACCTAATTGGCTTAATAGGCCTAATTAGTTAATAAAACAAGTAAAGAATGGCATTAAAAATATATTAATTGAATTAATTATAGAGTTACCACATGTCATATATAATATTATTATGTATATTCATATATTTTTAAATTTTAAATTCTATTTTATGTAAGGAGGAGCCAAGTGGAGTTAACTAACCTTGAATTTCAAATCAAAGTTTCAATTGACTAGTTAACCAACATCATACAATATTTCTTTGTTATCATTTTAAAAATGATATTAAAATACTTAAAAATCAGTTCAAGTGGATATAAACACCAAATAATGGAATTGATTATATGCAATGAGAGTTGACAAAGTCAATGGGGCCCACCATTTTTTTTTCAATGCTAAAATGGATTTCTTGCAAAGCAAAAAAAATAAAAGATTTTTGAAGACTATTGTATTTATTTTTGAAGTCAAAATCTACTTGAATTGATATCAAGATGGGTTTTACCACCTATTTTTCATGCCAAAGTTTGAGAGTGCATACATTCTTTCTGAAGGAAAACTATTTTTAGGAGTTTTCTAAATATTGTAAAATGGAGATTTTTAAATATTGTAAAAGGGAGTTGATAAATAATTGTAAAATGTTTTAGTATTTATTTAATTAAATAAAACTATTACTTATGTAAATCAACTCAACTTAGGCCATTCTTGGCTTTCAAGACTTATATATTGGCTTTTCAAGTCATTATTGTATAATTTTTAGAGTTAAAGTAGAATTATAATCTAGACCATACATCAATAAAAGAGATTTTTATTTGGACATGAGTTTTGACAGATAATAGAGTATAATTGATTGTGTATCAACATATAAGTGAGATTCTATCTTCTTTTGGTAGGTTCTTTCCTTGCTTATTTCTTTCTATCTCACCTTCTATTGGTCATTTGAAGAGGTAAAAAAATTGTTATCCAAAGCTCTATTAATCCTTCATCTGAAATATTTATGCTTAAGGGAAATATAGAACTTTTATTGACTCACATGTGTGGATCAATTTTAATAGTTTATAGATAATATAAGCAATTCAGGTGCATCACCCAATTAGATAGGATTTGCTTTCAATTTTCCCTTCCCCTTTTCATCCCAAAAATTATAATAGATCAGAATTAATTGATAAACCTTAAGGGAACCAACCCTCTCTTGATGTTACTCTCAACATAGAGTCACCCACACTCTAAGAAGTTCCAATTATATTAGCTAAACTGAGGGTGTGTTTTTCACATCTTCAAACAAGGTCCTCTCCAAAGTGATAATAGCATTGCTATCTAAAATCCATTCATTTTCATTCGAATCACATATAGCAACATATAAAGTAATAATATTGGAATCTTAATTGTTATTCTGATTAGGGTTTTGATTATTCTACTTGTTTTTATTAGATTTCTTTCCTTTATTATTTTTAGAAGTTTTATTGTTATTTATATCTTTATTTTTATAACAAGTTTCCCTTATATGATGAAATTTACCACACAAATTGCAATTTTCATTAAACTTAGGTGTATGATTCTTATTACCAAATTACTTATTCCCATGTTTGCCTTTAATATAAGTAGGGTTATATTTTTGGATTTTAATGTTATCAAAAACATTATTAAGAGTGAGAAGTTCCTAAGTAGCATTCTCCTTAGAATCAAAATTTGTCATAACTTTCTCTTCTTGAATCAGGGGAATAGACAAGGTGGTAAGGTTAGGGATATCTTGCTCAGTTTGATACTTAGAATTCAAAATTAAAATGAAATTTCTAATTTTTTCATGAATATTTAACTGAATGATAAAATAAATAAACTCACCTTGAATCAAATTATAATTAAATCCATCTAACTGACTTTAATGTTTTTAATTTTAGTAAGAAAATTAACAACTTTTTCATCACCTTTCATAAGTGTAGTTAGCAATTCAAAGATTAATTTACTGATATTTTAAAGGTGAGTGCTTTCATGGAAGGATTCAATGAGTTTCCAAGTATCATTAGGAGACTCTTGATTACCAATGTAGAGAAGGAATTCATTCTTAACACTTTGTAAGATAATGGACATAGCCTTTTACAATTTTATTTGAAATGCATTGGTAAGCTCAAGGGTAACATGTCATTTAAAAGGGGTTTTCTTAGTTCCAATGATAATATTCCATAATTTTTAGGCCATAAATTTAGCTTTAACACAAATTTTACATATATTTTAATTATTTCCATTACTCATCTGAGATTTATCTAAGCAAAAATGAGACAAAGCCATAGCTTCCCTTTAAACAAGATAGTAAACAAAAGCTTAAAAATAAAATTTTTTAATTTGAATTTAATTTATTTTTTAAAAATAAGGTAAATCAAAAGTACAAATATATTTATTTGGACAATTTATATGATAAATAATATAAATAACTAAATTAAAAAAGCACAAATTTAAGCATCAAAAGAGTCACAATCAAAACGACCACCTAAGCACTATTATTTGAAAAGGTGTGAAATAATAATAGGAGGCTTAAAAACAAAAAATGGACCACTCTAATGAATTTATAATGTGAAAAAACCTTAAAATTGACTTGTTGGATGACTATACTTGTCTAGGTTTAGACTAGATCAAGTGTCAAAAGGACTAGTAGACAAGTCAAGGGGTTTTCATATGAGAAGGAAGACATACAATCCAAGAAATGAAATTTAAATTAATTTAATTTTAATTTTTTTAATTAAAGTAAACAATAAAATTGAAAAAAATCTAGTGATATTTGAACACTAGACTTGTCTTTTACAAGTTTTTACTAAAATTTGTAATCACCAACTCATCTATGAGTGAATTCAAAAATTTACATGAAAAATATTATATATATATATTTTTAATATAAATAAATATTTATTTATTATTCATGTAAATAAAATTAAAAACAAATTCCTTGGTTTTTAACTTTTTGTTGAAAACAAATTACTTGATTTTTAACTTTTTGGTTAAATATTTTAATAAAAGGTATATCAAATTTATAAAATTAAAAATTAAATTATTTTTTAAATATTTGAAATAAATTTATACTTACCTTAATATCTCCTATAGGTGGAAATGGTGTAGGTCTGGGAGTAGAGGAGAATCTTGAGGGGGATAGATGCCTTCTGAGGCCTTCAAAATTTGTAGATCTTCCTGAAATCTTCTACCAATGCCAACAAGCCTTTCAAAAAAAATTGATGCTAATTTTTTTTTTTTGCCAACATCTCACACTATATAGGTGTACCAATGGAGGAGAGATAAATTTTAATAGGCTAATACATAGCTTCTTAGGTCTTGAAACATTGCATGGGTCCTTATTTTTGCAAAACTAAGTGAATAAAACTTTTAGAAGGCAATTTGATGCATAGAAAACTGAGTTTCATTTTTTTTTTTAAATGCCCAAGCCATATAATGGCATCCAAATGCCCAGGATTTGAATAAATTATTGATATTTAATTCAATATTATATATGCTTGCTGATCAAAATCCTCTCCATTGGCTCCGATACCATGTTAAAATACATAGAATGTAATAAGCATAGTTCTAGAAAAGAGTTAATGAGCAAAGCATAACATAGTGGGCCTAGATAAATTAAACACAACATAGGTATTTATCTTGGAAAAAATTTAAAGAGGTAAAAACACCCATCAAAATAATATTGAATATTTAGAAACAATAATAACCCCAATACATCGAATCTTCTCCATCTCTTATAAAATTTTCTCAAACAAGTATTTGCCATACGCAGGAATACTTGAATATTTTTGTGTTTGATATATTTACAATAGGGATAAAAAACTATTTATAATAATTCATGAAGGGATTTGACCATTGTGAAATAACCAATCCATCCACCCCAAAAAATCCAATTAATAAACATTTGGTAAATATTAAATAACTATAATAAAATTATTTATTTTCACTAGGTTTACATCTTGAGTAAATAAATAATATATTATTATTTATTTAATTACTTAAAAATGTAAGCCAAGGTTTAATAATAACCAGTTATACATTAATTTCTCTAACAAATTTATTATAAAAGTTGAATGCATATTTTTCAATTATTTTTTAATATAACGCATGCATTGCCATTTACAAGTTGTAGCATGTCAGTTACAATGATCTACATAAATTCCCCCACAGAGAGACATTATATTTAATATACAATTAATGAAATATGCCTTAAAATTTATGATAGTAGAGGATTTTATTCTAAATTAAATACATGAAATATATATTGTAAACTCTAGTCTTCTCATTAGAATCAACCTTGGGAAGGTATCCTTGATTTTCAATAAATTGGATTATGTCCATGTACCAAAGGATTTGTTACGTAGTGAAAAAATTAATGTGAAAAATAAGAGAACCATCCTTAGATGTTAAGATACATGGGAATTTCCACATGTGAATAATAAATTAGTTTTCATGGAATGATTTACTAAGGTTAAAAAAGGGAGGCTAAAGAAGCAAGATATTTTTTTAAAAAATCACATAGAATTTTCTTGATGGTGAAATATGCATATATTTATCAAGGTTATTATAAAAATCATAATAAACTTTAAGGTTTTCAATTTGACATTAGTAAGTACCACTAACTTGGTAGAAGACAAGTTGGGAATCACCTAAATCATGTAGATATGAATGTTTAAATCAAATATTTCTTACATACATATAATTAAGGCTTCATTTCCATCCATTTTATTGGTAAAATTAAAGTTAAATGAAAAATATAGAATGAATATCTTTCCAAAATTATTATAGAGGACACATCCTACCCTATCTTCTTTGAAACAATTTTCTTTATAAAATTATAGTGTTCAAGTATTCTCATGCAATTGGATGGTGACATTGGGTTGTTATTATTGTTAATATTTTGTGGTGTTTTTAGGTTGAGAAGGCTTAATTTAAAGTTATTTGAGGTCTTTTTCCCTGAGATTAAACATTAAATTTTGAAATTAATCGATTAGAACCTTTGATGAAGAGGACCTATTCATTATTAAGGGTGTCATGAATATGCTTTTTGATAAGGATAGGTGCAGTTAAAAAATTGATTGATAATTATTTTCCCCTTGAATTATTTTTGAGTGATAATCTTAAGTTAAAATTCATCAATAAAGTCAACCATTTTCTAATTCTATCACCAAGCAATTAAGCCTTGAGAAATAAGTATAAAAGGGTTATGAATGTCTAATGAGGTAAATGACATAAGTTGTTTGATAAATCATGTAATGCTAATGTTTATAATTATTAAAGTATATAAAAATATAGGCATGCTCAAGATTTTTTTTATTGGGTGTCTTAATCAATAAATGCATGGCTAATGAAATAGATAATATATTCTCTTTTGAATTAATCATATTGTGCAAGCTTTATCCCAATAGAGATGCATGTAGAATATGTGTACCATATGAAAGGTTGGTTATTGAATAGTGGTAGTAATGTAGGATAGCTGAGTAATTATTTTCTCATATTATCTCTAACTCAAAATATACAACACCCTAAATATTTTCAAAAAAAATTCTAATCTTGTGAATTGCATTATGTAATGACATTGGTAATAGAAACCCAACTCAAACTATGAAACCCATAAAATATTTTAAATTTTTATCCTAGTGTTGTGAATTGTGCCACAAAATGACATTAAGTGTCACTATACTATATATTGACATCTTTCTTGAGGATGGAATTGATTGAATGAATTTGATAGGCCAATTCAAAGATAAATTTCTAAATGTCCTTGAGTTTCCTAATAAAAGTATAGATTTGATGGATAGATAATGGCTTAGTAATTTCAATGAGTACTTTTATCTTGGAAGGATCCACGTTAATCCCTTGTTAAAATGCTAAAAGCCCAAAATATTTTCATAAGTAACACCAAAGATGCACTTTTTTGGGCTTGAATTTAACCTTTAGTAATGAGGGTGATCTTCACAACACTTTGATTTTTATAGGTAATTATAATAGATATCAATAATATTATGAATGAGATCATAAAATATATGAGTAATGGAAATTTGATAGGTTGCCCTAGAATTATTAAGGCCAAATGACATAATGATGTACTAATTCACTCCCCACATAGTAGTGATTATGGTTTTATTTTTATATTTTAAAATGACATGAATATGATTATATCCTTAAAAAATATCCATGAGGGAAATTATCTCATATCTAGTTTTAGGATCAACAATGGCATCAATGAAGGTGAGTGTGAAATATTAACTAAGACATGTTAAGTTTATATTTTGAATGTTAATACACATAAAAATAACAATGGTGAATGTATTACGAGCATGGATTATGTTAGAGACCCATTTAAAGTATTTTATAGTCTAGGTGAATGTAGAATCAAGGATATTGATGATTTATTTTTGACAATGTTTATAGAATTCCTTGAGAAATTTTCATTTCTTTTAGTGGATGAGAGTCGTATTGGGATAAGTGATGATATTTTGAACAATAATTTTAAGATAAATGCTAGGAATATCCTTATATGAAAAAAATAAGGTTTCCTTATATTTTTCACTATTAACATCAATGTTTTTATATGATCCTATGTTAAAATCCATATTATATTCAACTAGCATTGAATTTCCATCTTGAAATTGATGGTTTAGGTGGTAATTTAGAGATAGGATCATTATTTGGGTTAACACTAGCAATAAAATTATGAAAATAAGGAGCTTTTTTAAAATGTTTAAATTTGTGATGTCTGTGAGATATTTCAAGCTCTCTTGAATGAATGAGTTATAAAATAGCTTCATCAATTGGTAGAGTGGGTAAAGTACCATGATATTTAATACCAACCTCGAGATCAACTTTTTTAATACCTTTGATGTCATGTTTTGTGTGAATCTATTTCACAATAATAACTATTGACAACTTGGCCTCCTAGGACAAAAGTCAACCCCTATAATCCAAAACATGACCCTTACATCATTTTCCCTTCCAAAAGAGGTTTAAATGAGGTATTATGAATATTTTATCATTGTTTAAGGTAATTTTATAGAAAATAAGGTATCTGGAAAAGTTAAGGTAAAGTGTTCCCA
Source organism: Torreya grandis (assembly GCA_037957365.1). Classification (NCBI taxonomy): domain Eukaryota; kingdom Viridiplantae; phylum Streptophyta; class Pinopsida; order Cupressales; family Taxaceae; genus Torreya; species Torreya grandis. Next base: position 1,976,229 of record JARHVA010001984.1, read on the forward strand.
TGTGTTTTATAATTGTCAAAGGAGTGCCTAATGCAAATCCTTATTGGAGTTAATTATTGTGTCTCATTATAATGTGATTCAAGTGTGATAGATTCAACCTAAGGTCAAAACATGGTCAATATGTTTGCACACACTTGTCCAAGTCTTTTGAGTTAGTTTCAACTTGAAAGTGGTAGTTACAATTGTCTTACATAGACTATCAAGGAAGAATAACATTATTTTATAGGTTATCACATTGGTCCAAGGTGAATGGAGGTCCATCACAACTTATTTCAACCTTCTCAGGCCCAAATCATGCTTATGTAGTGTTTTTAAGACCAAAATATGAAATAAATTTTTCCACTTCTCCATCAAGTTTACAGGTCATTGGCAAGGTGAAGAAAGGACATTTTTTTATGAATGGTTCATGAAGAAGAGAGAGTGATAGGTAAAATTTTCTTATGGGAAGGAGGTTACCCTTATTTCATTCCAACCCATAACAAGAGTTATGAATCATACCTAATAAGACTAACTACTCTTAAACCCCTTCGAAACCCTATAGGCTCAATTTTCTATGTTTATAGACACTTATGAGCTTGTTATTGAAAAAAAGGGTTGTATGATTTATTTAAATGTCTTAATATTCCTATCACACCATCTCCCAACATATGTATCACATGTGTAGGCATTGAATGGGCAAAAAAATCCATATAAGATAGGTTGTAGACTTGAGCACAAAGGGTTTAATGTATATAGAGGGGTCAAATGTGTTTTTGATATCATTGGTAAAATTAAAAATAATTTTAAAACTTCCCTAACACTATGTAAGGTCACTGAGAAACACTCCAATGTCTATAAAGTGTCTAAATTCACACCAACATGAAGAGGGTATCAAAAAGCCTAAAGATGGAGGGTTTCTTACTATTTGATATGGCCTTGAATTGATAAAAAAGAATGATAAAGTGAATGGATTATATTTATATGTGAATAATATTGTATAAAATTTATCCACATATTCCTCAATTCCATACAGGGCTTTCATAGCATAAGGATCACCTATAGTCCTCCTTGACCATCTTGTTAGTGGACTATGCAGGCCTATATGGCAAAATTTTTGAGGTTTTAATATAGTTTTTTAAATTTAAATCATGAATTATACTCCCTAATTCATGTAAATACAATTTAAATAGTTTCATAGGACATTTAATGTGTCTCAAAGATGGAAATAAATAAGGCATTTATGCATCCACAGGTGGATTATGTAGGTCTAAAGGTAGAGTTGGGAGGCTTCTTGGAAAAATATATATGATTTATAATTGGGGAATATTATAAGACAAGTAATAAAATCCCCAAATTTTCCCCAATATCCATTAAAGTTCATAATAATTAGGGATTCAAATCATGAAGAAGCTTGTAATGAGTTTGGAGCCTAGAATGCACACATACAGGTCTGCACGTAGAAATATGGAGAATATGCATTTTTATGTTAAACACGAAGCTCAATAATGTAATTTATGGTGTGAGGGACCTTATAGGATATGTATCAACTATTTATAGTACTCAATATGAAGATTACCTATCAGATGATCCAAGATCCTTGAAGAAGGTCTGATAGGCCTATAGAGACCTAAAAGGATAATTTTGCCTTTAAGATTAAATCTATAAGAAACCAATAGAGGGATTAGTTTATAATTATTTTCAGTGATTTATAATAATTCAATAAATCATTACACAATTTGGCTAACCCTAAATTAACCTCCTCCAAGATAGATTACAAGCAAGGTTAAAGTTAAGATTAATGTTATAGGTCTACGCATAGGGATATGAAGAAAAAATGCATGTTTTGTATTTAGAGGGAGGTTAATAATATTTTTATAAATTTTGAATGCCATAAATAAATGTATTAAATTTTTTTTACTCTTTACAAAGGTGAGAAAGCACAAAAGGTTGGTAATTAGGGTCAAAACCCTTAAATTGTCAAGAAACCCTTGGCATGGGATAATGCAAGTCATAGCACGTTTAATGGGTAAAACACATTGGAAATAATACTAATACCTAATTATACATCTATATGAAAAATTTAAATCCAAAAAACAAGCATCAAAGAGGATTTTTGCTCAAGATAGTTAGCTCAAGTAGACACCTACATGCCTATAGGCTTTAAAAGACCATTTTCAGCATGTGGGAAGTTGGATAAGGAATTATATGGGTTAAAAACACATTATGGATGTTTAATAGGTAAATATAATCAAATTTCATGTAATTTGACATCCAATAAAATATTTGTGCTTTATGAACAATTGTTAACAAGATAAATAGGTCTAAAACTACCTATTTGCCCTTAAGGATCTCGATGACTAAGAATGATGTTTTGAGTGGTTACAATTCAAATTAATGGTAATTTAGACACTTTAATTAAATATTCATGTCTAATTATCATATTTTAAATCCATAATCCTAGAACATGTGGAGTAAATGTATAAGAAAATGGTCTAAATTGCACTTTTTAGGCCCAATATCATGCTTTTGGTTGTATGGAAACATTTAAATTAGTTAAATAGAAATATTAGGCATAATAATAGGTATAATTACCTTAATATTTCCATTAAATCTATTATCATGATGATTAGATAGATTTTAAGTCACTAGACTAGGCCTTAAATGAAGACTATTCTCATACTTGCTTAGAAGATTACGTTTATAGACCTTCTTAAGGTTATAAAAGGCATAATAATACTCAAAAAACTCTTGTGTGGACTTGATGGAATCCCTTTAATAATATGTAGGTCATATAAAATCCTATTTAAATTATTTCAAGTAGAATTTTGGAGCTTATACCGATTCTATGGTGTTGAGAACCTTAAAGATAACTATAGGTCTCTATCAACTATTCAAGATTGCCTCAAGATTGAACATGATATCAAGAGCTCCTAAGATAGCTAATTCACTTGCATATAAGTTATATTACTTTATACAAGACATCTATGAAGAGGAAAAGTTGTTATAGTTTTCAAGAAAAGACTAGACCTTGGAGGAAGACATGAACTTGTCTTCATCACATTTCATTGGATCAAACAAGATGGAACATTAAATTGTAGGTTATTAAGATAGGTATCACACTAATGAATAAAACTAAGCCTCAATCTTCCACCTTCACCAATATGAGAGATGTATTGAAGAAATCATGAATGGCATAGAATAGTCCATGTGTTAAGACCTCAACTTATAAATGTCCTTAAAAAAGTAGACCTATAACTCTAAGAGAGGATATTAGTTCAAAAAATCATCAAATAAGATATGATGAACTTATATGCCATAATTAAAGGAGAAATCCATTAAAACATGGCCTAATACATTAAAGAACAATATGATAACAACTTCTTTGCATGATTGGTGGTAATATACTTATGTTTTATAACTAAAAAGAGGAATGTGATAGCATTAATTAGCTTCTCTCTCTCTCTCTCTCTCTCTCTCTCTCTCTCTCTCTCTCTCTCTCTCTCTAATGAATAAAACTAAGCCTCAGTCTTCCACCTTCACCAACATGAGAGATGTATTGAAGAAATCATGAATGGCGTAGAATAGTCCATGTGTTAAGACCTCAACTTATAAATGTCCTTAAAAAAGTAGACCTGTAACTCTAAGAGAGGATATCAGTTCAAAAAATCATCAAATAAGATATGATGAACTTATATGCCATAATTAAAGGAGAAATCCATTAAAACCTAGCCTAGTACATTAAAGAACAATATGATAACACCTTCTTTGCATGATTGGTGGTAATATACTTATGTTTTATAATTGAAAAGAGGAATGTGATAGCATTAATGAGCTTCTCTCTCTCTCTCTCTCTCTCTCTCTCTCTCTCTCTCTCTCTCTCTCTCTCTCTCTCTCTCTCTCTCTCTCTCTCTCTCTCTCTCTCTCTCTCTCTCTCTCTCTCTCTCTAATGAATAAAACTAAGCCTCAGTCTTCCACCTTCACCAACATGAGAGATGTATTGAAGAAATCATGAATGGCGTAGAATAGTCCATGTGTTAAGACCTCAACTTATAAATGTCCTTAAAAAAGTAGACCTGTAACTCTAAGAGAGGATATCAGTTCAAAAAATCATCAAATAAGATATGATGAACTTATATGCCATAATTAAAGGAGAAATCCATTAAAACCTAGCCTAGTACATTAAAGAACAATATGATAACACCTTCTTTGCATGATTGGTGGTAATATACTTATGTTTTATAATTGAAAAGAGGAATGTGATAGCATTAATGAGCTTCTCTCTCTCTCTCTCTCTCTCTCTCTCTCAATAAAGTGGAGGTATTAGTAATAAATGGAGTTATAGGTTTATTTTTAAGTTTTTGAATCATTATTTTACAAATGCATGGTTGAGGAATAAGAATATCATTAACATTTGTGAGGGGAGTGTGGACACCAAAAATATACAGACCATGATTCTAAATGTCTTAATTCCCCTGGACCACCTTAAGATCCCTTTAGGACCATTTGACCCTCTGATCTCTAGCCAGACCTAATTCATAGTCAATGCAACTAAATTGGCTTAACCTAGCCTTTTACCCCTTTTTACCCTTCACCCTTGACCATCGATGGTCAAGCTAACCATCAACGATCAGGGTCCACCTCCTTAACAACTAACATGTAAATTCATCCACCTTGTTTTTATAAAAATATCCCATCTAATTTTATTTATAGATCATTACATGTATAAGTTAAATTTAGGACATCTATTTCACATGTTGTAATTCTCTTGCCTTGCCTATAAGAGAGAGGAGCAAAGAGGTGAAATCCATCTGTAATTGTTATCAAGATATTTGTGCATCCAAGATTTTTTATCTTATAGTTCAATCATTATCAGTAATCTATCAATATAGCTGCCATATCATAGAGTTAATTCTCCATCACCTTTTAACCAAGTTTTAAGGTACCATTACTCAATCGAAATTAAGCTAGATTCCACCAATAGATCAGCTCCCTCAACTATACACCTAATCAACTTCTATAAAGACAAGTACTTATTTATTAGTATTAATTTACTTCATTTCCATTTCAAAATCAACCCAAGTCTTACCCATCCCTCATAATCCATCTATTGGATCTCATTAACGAAACTTTTATCAACATAGATCTAGACATAGTAAGCATCAATGTTCGACTCAATTTTCAATGGTTTGTCTAAATTTTGATGATCATCTCAACCACTAATGGTCACCTTAAGCACCTATGGTCATCTCAACCATCAATAATCACTATGGTAGTGAAAACTAGCAAGCTAATTTCACCTAGCACCACCTAACCAATCTCAAATTTCTATGTTCCTGATTGTTCATAGACCCGTATCTAATTTTCCAAAGTAGACTCTAACTCCCTAGCACTCTCATTAATTATTTTATCACTAAATAAATAAGTTATAGTCTATTTTATAAGCAAGAACTCTTGTATTCAATTTTAGTACCTTTGATTTATTGATGCAAGTACTTTCCTTTCTATTTTATAAACTTGATTGTTTAAAATGTGTGGATTGATAGTCCCTAAAGAAGCTCTTGCTTTCAAGATCTAGCTATCACTAGGCAATCCACTCATCCATCTATCTAACAAACAAGTTCAATTTAGTGCTTTGTTATCTACAAGTCATCCTCCTAAACCAAAGAGGAGCTCTTCATAATCTTTTGATTCAACACATGCGTAATCAATCAAGTTTTTTAACCATACCCATGCTTAGTTTCTTCTTTCCCCTTTTCTAATAATAAGTATAAATTCATTGAAACATTTTGGCATGCCTAGTGGGACCCTTGTGTCTCTACTTGGGTTCTTTTTTTCTTGCATTCTCTCTCTAGTCTATGCTCATTAACGTAATAAAAAATTTCATTTGGGCTTAAAATCAAGTGCATACATTGACTTATTGAAATTTTAGTTCAGATAGCCTAACTTAAAAGGCAAATTAATCTATCATAGCTTCAATCTTTATTGCGCACACTAAACCAAATAACCTTCAACAATTGAACATCAAACAAATTTGAAACAAGGCCCGAGTAGGATTTCATCACCTAGAGCTAACCTTACCCTTTCCCAATGATCTTGCTTAGAGGTCATTACCAAGGGGAGGACCAACTCAAATCTCTAGTTGACTATAATCTCTGGATATCAATATATATTGTCTAAACACCCAACACCCTTATCACTATGGTGTGTGAAGTGAGGGGGTAGGCCCTAATACCAATCCATGTATTGATTCCAATACATATTCTTTTTGAGTGCCTAAACACAACCTAAAACCAACATTAGAATTCTTTTTTAGTACCTGATCTACAAACCAATCTCAATCACACATTTTATTAAGGCATAAGCCAAAAGTGAGATTAATTGAAACTCTAGGGCCTAATGTATATTTTAGAGTGTGATTTAACTTATTTGATCATTTTATTATCTTCTCTTTGTTTGAGTAGTGAGGTTGTTTGTAATTTCTATCTCCTCTTTCTCATATGGTTCTCACTCACTATCAGTGAAGAGATCTTGTGAATCCAAACCCTTCACTAAGCCAACCTACCTATTCTACCTATTCATCCATGGACTACATTTTTCAACTAGTAGACTCTCTTCACCCCTCAATAAATCCTAATTTCCCTTGGGAGGTTCCTCAAGGAGATGTATTTTTTACCACTTTCCTAGATGACAATCATGTGGCCTTGCAACATTACCTTATAATCATGTCTTACCATATCTTGGATTTCGCTCCATTCATACATCCATCTTATGGAATGCCTCTCCATCTCATGGATATTGCCTCCATTATCATGGTTACTACCCAACCATTGACTACCCAATCTTTTTCATCAACCAACAACCCTTTTGAGACTACCATTGAAAACCAACCAACACAAACTACCACTACCCTTATACCTTCTAATCCTACCAACCACTCCTCTATAATAGGAGTGATTACCTCTAACACTACCAACCTCTCTTTATTTAAATCCAACCCATCAACCAATACTCTAATTCAAAGCCTTGTGATGTTCATACCCTCTACCCTACCATAGATTAGTAAAAGGGTCACCACCCTTCCATCTATTACCAACCTAACTATTGCTCCTATCCAACAAGTATCCCTTGGACCAACCTTTGGCTACATCCCTTACCTAAAAACACATGTACCCATCGCACAACCACATATCTCTACCTACCCTTATGTATCCTCCACCTGACCATTGACATCCACTTACCCATATGTAGAAGCCTCCCATGCATCTACCCACTAACAACATATCTCCCAATTACCACAATAGTATGCATATTATAACCCTTTAGGTGCACAACCCAAATTTGACCTAATAAAGATGATTATGAATAATATGACCACATTAGAGTCATCCATTTTGGGTGCTTACAACATCTTATTATATGACCAAATCTATAATGATCCCATCCATCCATCCATACCTATCAGGCCATATATTCCCTATTGGGAACTTCCCAAGTTCTCTAAATTTCAAAGTAAGGAGGATCCCCAACAACACATTAAGGCATTTACACATGATTTTTATCTCATCACCTATGATGATTCCCTTTTCCTCCACACCTTCTCCATGTCTCTATATAGTTTGGCATTGGATTTTTATAGTGCCATACCTAATCACTCCATTTTATCTTTCACCTAACTAGCTCAAACCTTCTTAGACCACTTCTCAATCAAAATCTCTAAAAACATTTCTTTCACCACCCTCTACTATATCTAGTAGTTTTAGGATGAATCCATTACCAATTTTGTGGCTCATTAGAGATGCCTGATTAACCAAATTTCCTTTTCCTTGACTCAACCCAAACTCATAGAGATCTTTGCTCAAGCATGTGCCAATTATATCTCCTCTACACTACGTGTCCAAAGCTTTTTTACCTTTGATAAATACTTTACCATGACATGTAAGTTAGAAAATTGATCCATTGATGAAGGAAAGTTAAAACTCAAGAACAAGAATTTAACCTATAAAACCAATAAGGACTCTTCCTCCAATTCAAACAACTAATCTAATACCAATACCGACATTAAGGGAACTATGAGTGTGGTTTTCCTAAAATTCATTCCTAAGCCTTCCATCAACCAATATAATTCATCTAATTCATCAAATCAAAATCTGAGAAACCAAACCTAAAACACCTAAATTCAATTTACTTCACTTAGAGAATCCTATGCATCTATCTTAGATAAGTTATTAAATGCCAACATCATTCAACTCCCTCCTATCAAACCTCCTTATCAATTTTAATCTTCTCATCCTACACCTAGTTGGTACAATGATAATGATCTCTATGTCTTTCATTAGGTAATATGACATGACATCACTAGGTGAAACACCTTCAAGATCCGTGTCCAATCCCTCATTGATAAAGGGGATCTTATATTGGACAACCCCAATGCACCATTGAACCAACCCCTTGATATATTTAGACAACCTTTCCCAAACCATGATCCTACCAAGAATTAGAGCAATAGAATTGATTGTTCTCATAATACCCATATAGTTAACATGGTCCTTGATGCACTCATTTTCAAACCACCTAACACCCAATATTTTGATTTTCCATTATCTATTGAGATATTGGACTTACCTCCCCTTCCTTTGAACACTCAAACCAAGGAAATAACATCCTATTTTTCTCTACTTATTTAGGTAGTGGAACCACTAGGCCCCTTTTCAACTAATATACCAAAACAACCAACCATTTTTGCCCCACCTTCACCTTTAACTACCAAGCAAACCACTCCCTCTTATAAAATCATTCTTGAGGAGGAAAATCATGCATCCACTCCTCCTATGGAGGAGCTACCTATCTTAACCCCACATCCTTTGATTGAGGAATAGGGTGAGGTTACCATCCCTGTGTCTCTATTCAGGGGCCTATCTTTTAGGTCTACCATTCAGGAAATTAAACCAACCTAAAAACCAATCTCTAAGATAGTACAAAAATTAGAGTTTATCTCCAAAATAGACATGGATCAAGCCACCTTATATAAAAAATTAAGAATACCTTATATATCCAATCAAGGGCCCTCAATCCTACCTTTGGTATACTAACCCACCACTTCTACTATCTGAACTCCTACCTTATTAACCTCACCCATAATAACTCTTACCAATCTAATGACCCCTCAACCATTCGGGACACCTAAACCCTAATTAATCGAGTCACCTTCTCAAACCAAACCAGCCAAACCAATCAAAAACCTTAGAATCCTCCCTACATCAAGCCTGAATCATCCTTTGAGGAATGTGTACTTAACCTTTTCAAACCCAATAACCAAACCAATGAAAGGAAAGAGATGAAACCACACAAGGGCTAGAAGGCCAAAATTTTACCTCCCTTAACCTTGCCCTCCATTCTAGGACCTCATCCCTCTATCTTGATAAGGAAGCCAATTACCTCTACCAAAAACCCACCACCTCTTTTGGTTACACCTTCATAGTTACTCTCTAATGCACCTCTTTTCACCATGCCACTAATACCCAAGCTACCTACCTTGTGACCTTTCACCTCTATCTCATCAAACTCCTTACCTAAACTTAAGCCATAGACAAACACACCACCCTACCCAAAACAAATACCACCAAACCTAGTTTCACATAACCTCTTACCTCAGCCATTAAAATAAAGACTACTACAACTCAACCACCTTTACCTGAGTCCTACTTGACCATTCTCCATAGGTTATTTTAAACTTATTTTTTATCCTTACCTCTCATTAGACCTTTTGACCCTCTAGCTTCTAAACCCATCTGGCATAATGACCACCAAGTATGTTATTATCATAGGAAACCTAGCCATGATATAGAAAATTTCAAGGCTCTCCAAACCATTATTCACTAGTTTTATGATGAGGATGATGTCTTAATAGATGAACCTTTTATGATCCCCATACCAATGCTACCAACAATGATATCTACCTAACACTCACCTACTTCACTCTCACCTAAGAGTGAAGATGAATGTGACCAATCCTCTAGCTTAACCTCTCCTTCTATCCATATTATCAACATGGTCACAAGAGCACAATAGAAAGATAAAGGGAAGGCTAAGGTGTATATTCCTTGGATGTACCCATATTTAAACTCCTAACCAATATCCACCCAATCATATCCATCTTTAACTAGACTGAAGGTGTTTATTTTAGGTGCCTCCCAATCTAACCACTCAGAATCCATCAAGAGAGTTATCCTCAAGCAACTTTATTAGACCCCAATAAAAATGAGCTTGTATGAGTTAATCTCTACCTCTCCCCATCACTTCCAAGCACTAATAGATATTTTACAATCCATTGAGGTCCAACTAAAGAACCCTCAACCTCTAGCTACCTTTGTTGGTTCCCTTTAAATTTCCAACCTTACTACCTTCAAGGATTCAAAAATCCCTTCCATCTACCTCAAAGACCTAGATCCCCCACTTTTCATTACTACCTATGTCAACCAAACCTACATCAAATGGGTCATGATTGATGGGGATGATATAAATAACTCATCTCCTCTCATGCCTATAACCGACTCAACTTCCTAGATAATGTCATGCCTAAATCTTTGACCATTATTCATTCCTTCAATGATTATATGGCCACTACCTTGGGAACTATCATCCTTCATATATATGTAGGACCTTACATGCTCAAAAAAAATTTCCACATTATAGAAGGTGAACTCTAATACAACATCTTGTTGGTATGACCTTGGATTTGATCCATGGGTTGTGTTCCTTATAGCCTCCACTATTACATTAAGTTTGAGCATGAAGGCCAAGTCATCACCATCAAGGCTGACCTGAGTCCTTTTTCAATATGCAACATGACTTATCACCCTAATGATGTCCTCATACCCCCATCTAATACACACTCAACAAATAAAACCCAACATCCTACCACCAAAGTAGATATCATACCTCCTTTAACCAATGATGCATCAACTAGTTCTTCTATACCTTCACACCAAATCCCTACCCTAGACACTTTAGAATCCACTTTCCATTGCCTTTCACTAGGGGAGTATATCCTTTTAGTACTTGATGTTTTCCCTACTCCTTATGAGTACGATAAACTTACCAAACAATAGATGATATGAACCCAATGTTAGAACTATCATTCCCTTTAGACCTCCCCATCGTTAAACTCATTTTGTCTATGGGGGACTTGAAAAATCCCTTGGTGTTTATACCACGTTTCTTCCACTTTGACCATTCACCATCGATTTCTCTTATTTAGATAAACCAAACTTTGTCAGGACATACCTTCATCAGTGTGCTTAGAGAGGCTTCAATCTTAGGAAATATGAGCATGGCCCACATGAATTGGTCACCATTGAAACCATGAAGCCACATAATAATCATGGACTTGGTTTCATATTACCTAATAAGAAGAAATCAAAATAACCCACCATTACTATTTTCAAGGAAGATATCCCTTCTTCACCGACCTCACCTCTGCTTGCATATGAGGATAATGAAATCATCTAACCTAACAATTTTCTATCAACATGATCAACCATGGAACCTTGAATTATCAGGAGGGGTGACCATAACCATCCCTTTGACCCACCATAAAATGATAGGATAAGACTCTCCTAACATTAATAGTGTTTAGTACCAGGATGATGATTCCATTCTCACCTATTTTGGTGCCCTAGATTCTTCAATCCATAAATCCATTCCTCCCAATTCTTCAACCATGTTGAATGAATTCACCAAGGATATTAACTTGGGTACTTTGGATAACCTTATATTGTCAAAATTGGCCAATTATTGACTATTAAATAATTTTAAAACTTTCCTTCTTTCCTCTAAGACCATAGCATAGCCTTTGCATGGTCTTATAACAATATGCATAGAATTGACCCCACCATTACTACCCATAACATAATCACTCACCATAATGCCAAACCTATCAATAAAAATCTCTAACACATGCATCCCCACATAATCCTTCTTGTCAAATAAGAGCTTTAGCATCTTCTATCTATCAGTTTCATTCAACCCATTGACTACCCCCAATGGGCCTTGAATGTCATGCCTATCTCCAAAGCCACAAAGGGACTACACATTTTTATGGAATTTCATCACCTTAACCTCACCTACCCTAAATATGACTTCCCTCTATTGAACATCAACCATCTTATTGATCTTAAAGATGGCCACAAGATGGTATCTCTCATGAATGGGTTTTTTGGTTACAATCATAGCTTAATTTATCTTTAATATTAGCACAAGATCACCTTTACCACCCCATGGGGGACCTTCTACTATAGAGGCATGCCTTTTGGACTAAAGAACACTGGTGCAACAAACAAGTGTTTCATGACCTATATATTTTATGACCTTATCCATAAGATTGTCAAGGACTATGTATATGATTTTCTCAAAAAATCCAAACTTTGAAAGGATTATTTAGCCATTCTTAAGATCATCTTTGAGAAACTCATCCATTACCATTTTCCTCTTAACCCCAAGAGGTGTATTTTTAGGGTCTTACTAAGAAAGGCTCTTATCTTCATTATCTCCCTTCATAGAATCTAAGTTGACCCTACTAGAATCAAAGCCATCCTTGAAATTCTTCCTCTAACTAACCTTAAGCAACTCTATAGCCTACAATAAAAACTTCAATCCATTCATCATTTCATTTCCCAGCTTTCAGACACATGCCAAAATTTCCACCACCTTCTAAAGAAGGATGTCTCTTTCAAGTAAAATAATGATTTTCAAAAGGCCTTTGATTCACTCAAAGGGTACCTTTTCTCACCACCTATCCTTACCCTCCCAAGGATGACCAACCTTTCTACCTATATATCTCTACCACTGACCATTCCTTGGGGGCAATGTTGGCTCACCAAGATGAATAACATAGATAACAATACATATACTAGATTAGCCACATGCTTATAGAGTAAGAGACTTGGTACACCCATAACAAAAATATTTGCTTAAATTTAGTCTTTTTAGCTACCAAACTTCACCACTACCTTCATAATCATAAGACCTACATCATAACCAATACCGACTTACTCAAGTACATGGACTCCAAGCCATACCAAAACTAGCATATGGCCAAGTGGATCATGCTCTTAGAAAATTTTAACTTTAAGTTCCCTCAAAAAAATTTAATTAAAGGTAAAGTCATTTCCAATCAATTAACTGAGGCCCCATTAGTAGACAACCAACCTCCTCCTCTTGAGTTCCCCAATGAGTCCATCATGGCCCTCTCTCAAGAAGATTTTACCTATCAAGTCACCATGTTATTCAATGGATCAAAGTGTTAGTGTGGTGGGGGAGATGGTATCATCCTCATCCCCTTTAATGTTGAACCTCTCCCTTTATCCTTCAAGATTTATTTTGAATATACCAACATGGCTGAGTATGAATCCCTAATGATAGGCCTTCAAACTACATTAACCCTAAGATTTAAAACAATCAACATATTTGGTGACTCCCAACTTATGGTAAATCAAATCAAAGGCTCCTATCAATGTAATAATGATGTCTTACAATAGTATAAGTAACTGGTCGATGAACTCTTAGCATCATTCAAACACTATCACATCCAATCAACCCCATGATCTACCAACAACTTTTCCAACACCATGGCTTCCCTTGCCTCTTAGATCCTATCTACACCCTCAAACTCTAAGTTGTCTATCATTATATATAGGCTTACCCAACCATCATATGTCAAACTAGATTCTCCCACCATTTTCAATGTAGAGGAGACCCAACCTAACCTTTGGTATCAACAAACCTTTGACTACCTTAGCCTTGGCATAATTCCCTCTAGCTTCTCTAAAAATTTTCAAAAAGAATTTATCTAGAGTACCTCTCACTATAATATTATGAGGGGAATCCTTTATAAGTGTGGCTTTGATGGCCTCCTCTTTCGTTACCTACATAGTCCCAAAACTACTAATGCTATTAAATAAATGCATGATAGTATTTATGGGGGACACTTTAGTGACCTTATTCTAGCTAAACATATCATTTGTCTTAGTTATTACTAACCTAAACTACTATTATTATGTGAAAAACTCTGTTAAATGTCAATAACATGCTAATTTGCATCATGCACCTAGCTATAGCCTTGAATTTTCCATCCATTTTTGGCCCTTCTCATAATGGGTCTAGACTTCATTAGTGAAATTAATCCCCATTCCTTATAGCAACACCATTATATCATTACCACCACTGAGTATTTTACCAAGTGGGTATAGGTTATTCCTCTAGTCTCAGCCAAAGTAGAAAATATTGTTGCTTTATCAATGATCACATCATCTACCACTTAAATGTTCCTCACAAGATTATCACTAACAATGGTAAATCCTTTAATAACAAGAAATTATAGGGTCTATGTGATGAATTCATCATTAATTTAAGTTTCTCCTCACCTTATCACCCTCAAGCAAATGGAAAGGCAGAAATCTCTAACAAAACTCTTATTAACATGCTAACTAAAATGGTCAATGCATCTCATCAAGATTGGCATATGCACATTCCCTTTTCCTTATGGGTATATCATACTAGCATTAGAACCCCTATGGGTGCCACCCCATTTTCCCTTGTGTTTGGAGTAGAGGATATCTTGCCTCTTGAATTCCAAATCCCCTCTCATTACATATATTTGTAAGAATTTATTTGTGGAGGATGATTATTGTTAGCACCATCTAGCTTAGGTTGAGCTACATGATGAACATCATTTAGAAGCCCTCCTCCATATCTATGTCTATAAATAATGAATTGAGCATGCCTATAACAAACACCTTAAAGTGTGAGAATTCAATATCAAAGATCTTATCCTTAAGGGAAACCAATATGTCACTAATATAGAGAAAAGAAAGTAGGGCAAGTTTTCTTTCAATTGGTTTAGACCTTACATCATAACCCATAAGTATGGATCAAGATTTTAATTATTATCTTCTCTCAAAGGCCACCTAGAACTTGAGACCTTTAATGCTTCTCATCTACATCCATTCTTTTATTGAGAAGGATCACGTTCACCTTTGGCTTAACTTAAGCTCTTCCCTTGCTATCCATCTACAGTCCATCTCCTTATTCTAGGGGTAATTGATTAAAATTGAATCATTTGATTATCTATCATTGACATATCCTTATATTAAACATTAGGTATCATGGCTCTACCCATGGCATGGTTCTCATGGTAATTTCCACACCTTCACAAGATGGATTCCCATGGTCATTGCCACTTAAACCTTTTCACACCTAATTAACCCTCTTATGATTTTAGTTTTACCATCATAAAGGTGAACCACTAAGTTAGCTTAAGCAAGTCTATGTCAAGAAAAATCAAAGAAAAATAACAAAATTCTTATCAATGGCAATCATGGGTCACTCTTAGCTTTCATAGACTACTCCCTTGGAGGATAGCTATTGAAAATTTATTTGAAATTGCCAAAATGTAAGGTAGATTGCTCCCTCAAAGGACAACTATAAAAAATATTTATCAAAGAACACAAACTTAGACCACTGCCTCTAAGGATGGATGAATAAGCATTAGTCAAAAGCATAGCAATTTCTAGAAAGCCTCCCATATTGATCAGCTTCCCATATACAATAATCAACAAAAGACCCATTATCAAAATCGTAACAAAATCAAACTAATTTTGAAGGATACAATCAGATCTCAAGTAACACACTAAGTTGAAACCCACAATTGACTTTCATAAGTAGACTTCTTGCATCGATAGTCTACATAGTTTTGATATAGGCTTACTTATCCTAGTTCTTTGGACACCTATAGAAGAGGAATGCTAGTCTTGCAATAGGGTTCCATTTTCACCCATCTCTGCTTTACAATATATGCAAGGGATTCTTGAGATTACTTGACATTATATGGTCAAGACACCTTTTTAACCAACTAACAAACATTCATATAAAGTATTCAAAGGGCTTGTGCTCATTAAGCCAATACAAAATTGGTTTTATTTTAGTCTTGTTAATGAAGAAGCATCATGTCTTCTTCTTACCCTATTGTGACTAGTTGATATTTTCATGATGATGATTATCTCTTGATTAAATTCTTTAGTCTCTCATCTAGTGTTGTTGATTCATTTACTTTATGCCAAATTGACAAATAGAGTATAAAAATAAGTATGACCATATTCATAAATTACAATAAGCATAATCACATGTTAGCACGTTGTAAGTAATCATGAAGCATAACCATAATTTAAATACCATCTCATGCCTAGCTAAGCCTATATCAATGTCTAGCATCCATAACATATGCATAATCCATAAGCAATGTAAACATCACGTCATAAGAAATGAACACCAAATACAAATCATACACCATGAGCATGAGCATCAGTAACCATAACATTTATAAACTCATGAGTCAAACAATAACAATAATGTGTACATTTAGATAGATAGACTCTCTCTAAAAAATGTGCATCTCATCATATCAGCTTGTAGGTTGATATCAAAATGATATACAAAATTCATACATATATCTAACTATATCTATGCCCCAAAGGTACCACTACTTCCTATATCACCATTGGATCTTGGTGCCTATCCACCTATTATAACTGATGATCCACAACTTTTTCCTATCTATCTAGATATAGACTCTACCCATTGAACTAGGGTTGCCAAAACTACCCCACCTACTAAGATCACCCTATACTCACTCATCAGATCTCATTTGGATACTATGCCAAAATAATATCCTCATAATACTGTAACTACTCCATTATCGATATGTATCATATTGTAGGGGTAAAGCTAGGTGGTATTGCTTGTCTTGTTACTATTCTTCCTCCTCTCTAGCTTAGAGAGTCCCTCTCCAAGGTCACCAAGCCTAAAGAGGTCTTGGCCTAATCCCTATCACCTGTGATAGTTGAAAGCTGAACCTATCAGGTCACAACCTAACCCATTAGAGTGACCATCTAGCCTTAAAGTGTGGAAACCTATCCCTATAATACCTATACCTATCCCTATGTAGTAACTAAATCCATTCCTGCCTGACCATCATGGCTAGCTAGATCTATGGCCATCAACCTCACACCTCTATCATTTTTGACAATATTTGGAGATATGTATATGGGTTGGTACCATTCCATGTTCCTATATACAAACATGACATCATCTATCTATGCCCTAGTGGGCAACTCCTTAAACTCTAGCATAGTAGGAATAAGATATGGTTCTAGTAGTAGGATCTCTGAATCATCTCTCCTATACCTGGGGAATGAGCTTGGAATACCCTATTCTAGGATAAACTATTAATGTGCCCTATAAAATTGGATCATCTCTTCCTCCCCATCTCACCTACTAAGTATCCATCTATAGTTCTAAAGGGAGAGTGTCTATCTCTTATACCCTAACCATATCAGGAACTAGATGTATGGCCTCCATATGATATCTCCTATCACTAATGCACCTAGTGTACCAATAAAGAACTTAGCATCATGTGCACCACCTCTTGTATTTTACCTTAAAAAATCTCCCATCCATCACATGAAGTAAATGGGGAAATATTTTTGTGTGTACCCTACCTACTGTAATCTAACTGGTCTTAACACCTGAATGTGCTCATAGCCCCAACAATGTAGAACCAAGATGACACTAATTCCATATCTCCTATAGGCCCTAAACCCCCAAAGATCCCTATAGATCTAACCTATTATAATAGTAACCCAACCAAATACTATCCACCCTAGAAATAGCTCAACTAGTACTCCTAATAGCAAATATGGGAATTTTATACACATAATATTTTCCCACTTTTATTGATTATTAACACTTCATATCTTGTAGGAACCTAGCAAGTCTTAATTTATCTAAGTGCATGCCTTAAGGGGTACATCGAGAAAGGGGTGGGTAGACCATTGGTTCTTCATAAGATTGTTTTTCCTTTTTCCACTTGCTATATACACTCTTTTCTCCTAAAACCTTGAACCCTAAGCTTATTTCTCTCTTTCCTATCTATTCCCACCATTTGTCACACTTTATCCCTCATTTCTTACCTTGTTTCCCTTTTGACCTATTTAATAAGATACATTGACCTAGTTGACCTAGCTTATTCTAGGGATACTTTGCCTTTCCTTATTGCTTTACATCCCATTCAACCTAACACAAACATTAGGCATTATCCTAATAATGTGCTAGATCAACCCCGTTGACATAGCATATCTAACATGTCCAAAAGTCTTTAGGGTGAGACACTACTATATATACAAGGTCATTCCTTACCATTTCATAAGAGATTTTAATTAAGTGAAGAAGTACAAATGAACATATGTTTATTAACCATTCTACGTGATGAATAAAGCTTTAGGGTTCAATACTTTATTTTGGAGCTCTGATCTTGTCTTATGGATAAGTATTTTAGATTATTAGGTAGGTTGTGTAGCCTAGAGATGATTTATCTTGGTTATCCTTACAATCCACAATAATATCTTGCAAAGCACCACTGTCCAAGGGAGAGGTTGAGACTAAGTAGGTTTATCTTCAAAGGGAAGTACTCCTAACATTATTTCTCCTTTATAAGAGTAGAGATAGATAATGTAGTATATATTATTCTCTGTTATGTATTAGGATTATGTATAAATTGACATGAGTATATGTCTCCTATACATGTTTAGTTTAGTTGTTATTTAATTATTTTTTTCTAACCCCTACTTTGTGCCACAAGCTTTGGTGAGCACTAGACTAATTTACTTTTCTTATTATTAGATTAGTTTACTTCCTTGTTTATTATCATAAGTGAATATAGAAACCATATGAATCTTTTAAGGTTATTGTGTGATTGGGTTAGACTATAGGCTTTAGAGACATACCTAGCATGATCTATTGTGACAAATGATACAAGTGATCCACTAATCAAGTCTAGCAGATCCTCATATTGGTCATGCTCCCACTTAACAAGTGTGTGCCCTAATTGAAAGTGTAGTTGTGATCTATCTTATCTGATCCAAGATAGATAAATGTGCACCATGAAATTCCAAATGCATACATTCTAGTGAACCTAACATGAATCAAACCCTTATAGGGTTACTTTTACTTATTTTATTCATTTTTTCATCTTTTCTATCATATGTCCAGACTTACTGGCTCAATTTTTTCAACCCAACTATTTTTATCTAGGTGAAGGAATAGGCAACTAGATAAATGAGCTTGACCCAACATAGGTTTATATCACTTTATAGACTTTTTTTTAACCTACTAGGTTGACTAGGTCAACCTAGCACATTTTTAGCCACTTTGTAGTAGGTTCTTATTTAGGATTCACAGTGTAGGTTCCAGATTCTAGACTTGTAGATTTGTAGTCTAGTCAATTAGGTCAAATATCTCAACCTAGCACATTTTAAGACATCTAGTTTAGTCTACTAGGTCAACCAAGTTAGCTTAGGAAACATTTTTAGCTTTTGTAGTAGGTTCTTATCTCACTTGGTCGACCCACTTGACCTAGTTGTATAGATTAAGCCAGTTCTTTCTAAAGCTATAGGTTAGTTACTTGTTCTATTTTCATCTCCAAAACACCAAGGTCAGTTTCTATTTCTTTATTTCTACTCTGATCTATACTTTTCTATCAAGATTGCAATATGTGTATGTATACCAATTGGATTGGCTAGCATCAATTCAATTGACTATGTATTTCATTTTAATATCTACTTTTCTAGACTAGCTACAAGCATATCTCATTTCATTTTTCATCCTTTTAGAAATCCTTTCTCTTTTCCTATCTATTCTGCTACATCAACCATCTTGACTCTACATTATCCTAGGCTCTACTTTCTACCTCTATCAACTACACTAGGTTGAGTTAGTTGACCTATCAATTTTTGTAGCTCTTATACGTTGTACTAGGTTGATCAAGTTGACCTAGCATAATTTTTAGGCCTTTTTCCCTTTTCTATCATCTTTTTCTCTATGTATTGGGTAGATTATATGGACCCTACTAATCTTTATTGTCCCTATTTTGCATTAGGTTGACCAGGTTGACCTAGATTTTTTTATCACTTTTTGAATCTTTTATTTCCTCATCATACTTTCCTTCCTCTTTCATCATGGATTTATTATTGGGTGACAACACTAAATCTCAAGTAGTAGGCATGATGGAATTCACCAATCCTCATAGGGTTTCCCATAGACAAAGTAGAATTCCTTTTGTAAATTTTAGTAATGTCCATATTGCAACTCACACAATGAACTATTTGTTCCCTCATGATACATCTTTGCAACATAATCCTTATTTTCTCCAATAAAAATAACATGAGTTAGAGTATACTCCTAAAATGATTTTCTTTATTAACCAATTTCCCAAACATAAAGGGAAAGATCCATCTACCATTTACAATCTCATGATTAGTGGTCAAGATAATGAACCTCATTCACCATATTCTACATTTTCAAATGGATTTGGTAGTACTAATTTATTTGCTTCACAACCTCTCCCTTTGATCATGACCTCTTCTCTTTTTTTTTCTTCTTCCTTACTTTCTTCTACCTCCATTCCTATACATCTAGTGGACCTCTCTTAAGATCCACTATCCTTAATATTTCCACTAGTTCATTGTTTTATACACAAGGCACTCATGATTCTAATGCTTCTTCTTCTCTTCCATTCACTAGTCCATATTTTAATACAAAATTAAGCTTTGCCACTAGTGCCTCTCATTCTCATCATTCATCTCAAGCTCTCAACAACACCAATAGTGGTACCTAAGCCACTAATACCAACATGAAATCTTATAATGATGTTAGTCAAACTCACCAAATTCTATTGTAAACTCTCAATCAAATGAATGATTTCCAAGCCCATAACACAAATCAAAAGATGAGAATGCAAAATCACTTTCTTCGTCTTCAAACACAACTAAAACCAATGGCTTGGGGCACACATAACCAAAGTGTTCCTCCCCATCCTCTTCAATATCTCAAGGTAGTCTTATTCTTTAACCTCCTTTAATCAATAAAAATATCAAGTATCTACAAAATAAACCTCTCACTACTCAAATTGCTAACATTGATATAGGATGTACAACACCTACAATCTCTTATAATGGATCAATTGATCCTTGTCTTCATCTTAAAACTTTTGGGAATCTCTATAAAGGTTATATTAAATTAAACACCTTTTTTGTTACCAAGATCCTTGCTAAGACCCTCACAAGCGATGCCTTGGATTGGTACAATCAACTTAGACCTCATTCCATTACTAGTTAGGATGATTTTGTGAATTCTTTATTTCAAGAATTTCAAACTAGTGATCTTTTTGAAAACACTTTGGCCCATTTCATCAATTCTAAGAAAAGCAAAAAAGAAACTACCCAAGCATTTATTAAAAATTAGAATACTTTATCAAAAAAATGTAAACACAACATGGCTAATGATAATATTTTTCATCTCTTTACAAATTCTCTTTATCCCAAATTACAATATTGAGTTCATACCCTCTCTCTATGCACTTTGGAAGAAGCTATTGATCAAGCTAAATTACAAGACTTCTTTATGCGTCAGTTCAAACCACCCCAACCTTCCATGGGTTCTCTTATATTAATTATAAACAAAAATCATAATATTACCAGTGATGGTGTTTCTGATTCATATGATATGATTCACCATGTCCAAGATGTTATTCGTACCCCTTCTTTGGAACCAACTTCCTCTTCTCAACAATTTACTAATCCTAATTTCTCAACAAATAACATTAATATTCATAAACCTCTTTCCTTAGTTGATTTCCTTAAATGTCTACCTAGGCTTCTTCCTCATGAAATTGACCCTACTCATCCATTTAAAACTTGGTATGATCCTAACATGTTTTATTGGTTTCATTCTAGTTGGGTTCATTCTCATGAGACCTATAGAGAACTTCATAATTTATCTATGGAATTTCTTCTTGGACCTAATTTTGACTATGATTCTATCACACACCAATGTCAACAAGCTTATGAGCATACTCTCAATGAATATAAAACTCATGATAAAGCTCAAGCCTTGAATCAAGCAAAGGCTCATTTAGCTATTTATAAGGATCCTTTACCTAATCATCAACCAATTCAAGAAAACCAAGGTAAGCCCATATCTTATACCAATAATGTAGAAAGTCTTCTAGAACTAATTTTTGAATAAAATGTGGTTAGCATGACTAATATCTTATTAGTAATGGCTTTCATTGATTCTGAATCTTTTTGCACCTGGCCTCCTTCTCAAGCATACTGTGTTATCCAAGATTCTTATCCAACTCATTTAAATGAGTTGGAACAAGAAGATATTATAACCTTTGATGAAGATCCAACTTATGACTCTCCTTTGGATAACACATCTCATGCTATTTCTACCACTCTTCAATCATCTTTTCCTTCCAATGTTAATCAAACTTTTATTAACACATCTTCTACCTCTCAAAATCAAGTTAAACATATTAGTTCATCATCTCAACATGATTTACAACTTTATTCTAAACCTTCTCATTCTTATCAACATAAATTTTAATGCTCCTTAGCTACTCCCTTCGAAGACCTCCTTAACCATTGAGTGCCTATATCTAACAATCTTATCATGGGTTATGATAAGTGGGATCCTATTGTAGATCCCACTAATCTCCCTTCTCAAATTCCATTTATTGAAGTCATGAAGACATCTCCCCATCATCAAGAACCATCTTATGAAACTATTATTTGAGATGAATGTCCCTCATCCTCCCTTAGTGGGATGAGAGGTAGCCTTATCTAGTTCTAAGGATAATATCTTGAAAAAATGTGAAAAGATGTCCATCAATGTTGATGAAACTATTGACACTTCTATTTCATTAAAATTTCCCATTACATCTATGATTTTTGATGAGTTTTTGCTTATGCCAATGATCCTCCCCTTTTTATTAGCATCCAAATCGATGATATCCAAGTAAAGTGTGCTTTTATTAATGAGGGTTATAACACTTTTGTTTCTTCTCTTGATTTCATTAAAACCTTGGGATATTCTAAATGTAATCTTAACTCCACCTGTAACACCTATCAAGGATATGATAAAAGGAAAATTCCTCTTCTTGGGTAGGTGTGGCTTCTCATTACTATCCCACCTGTAACCATTTATGTGAAGGTGATGATCTTTAACTTTATTCTTTCTTATAACATCATGTTTGGTAGGCCATGGACTCATTGTATGCGAGCTATTGCTTCTTCCACTTATCAATGTGTTAAATTCCATTATAATAGAGCCATTTTTAGGATTCAAGGAGATACTAACCCTTAGAATTTTGAATATTTAAAATATCATGGTGTCTTTATGATTCCTACTCTTGAACCTTTACCTAGCATTCCATTTCATGAGTCGTAGTGTCTAAATTTTCTTATCAAATCATCTAGAGGATACAATGGGCATCCCGAGCTTATTGGTAATATTCCTCCCAACCTTTTAGACTCTGATGAGGATGATCTTGATGAGATTAATATCAAGATCAAAACTTCCTATCTCATGCCTCATCTCATATCACAAATTCTTACTTCCTTACAATCTCATTCTCATAAACCTCCTTGTGATGACATTCCTATAGACTTATCCAAGACTCATCATTTTATTCACCATGCTTCTTCTAATGACAAAGTTATTCTAACTTGTGTTATCAATCTTCATTCACCTGATTATGATGATGGCTATTCCTTAGATGATCCTTACTTAGGTGGTCTTGTCTAAGCTCATGATGCCAAGATTTTGCATTGTCATTCTTCTTTACTTGAGTTTTTTCATGCATCCTCTCATGTTATAACTTTTATAGTTCCTAATTTTTTGTATTTTTCCTCTTTATCATAGAGTGGAGATGGCACCGACACCTTTAGTTTTTGAGGATCCCCTAGGACTATGCTCATAGATCATGTTATGATTGACCCTTACCATTTTTCTAGGTTCCCTAATTCCCATAATTGGTTTACTCTTGAGGTTAGTGCTACCATTATTAGACATTATGTTTATCATGTTCCTCTCATAATGGAACCTATATCAAAACCAATTATTATTGATTGTTCCACTATTGGTGATCTACTCTTGGTTCTTTTTCTAGTTCTCTTCCTATTAATACTAATTCTATTCCTTCTTGATCATCACCTCCTCTTGGTGATGGTTTGCTTCCTTTGCCTAAGATTGTCCTTTTCCCACTAAATGGGGTGATGAGTCATCTCCATCTTCTTCGAAACCTATTATACATTCTCTCATGATTGTTCCTCCTAATCATGCTCACAAGCATATTTGTTACTTTCATGGGACATATATTCATTCTTTTACCCATTGTCGTAAGTTATGAAAATATATTGATACCTTGCATCTTTATTCCCCATCCATAGACACTACCATACCTCCTCCAAAGATTCTTCCTAACTAGATACCAAAGTATGGTGAGAAGTATTGTATATGGCACCAATGTGGCACACATCATACTGATTGTTGTCATATCCTTTAACAACATCTTAAGGATCATCTTATAGCTATCCCTAGACCAACTACTATTCCTCCCATAGGTCATTCTCATAAGAAGGTTCCCCCTTCTTATGCCATAATTACACCTCATGTGGCTCCTTTTGTGCCTCCACCTAAGGTTCCTTCTCCACTTGTGGACCTCTATCAATTTTGGATCCTTATCCATATATGATTCCTCCTTCTCCTGTAGATCTAGTTCTCACACATTCTTCTAATCATCCTTTTCTTGATTTCCGTCCTCAACATGATCTAATGAGTATTCCTAGTTTTTCAATTGAGGATATTAGAAAAGAATTATTTTCCCAATATTTTGAAAGATTGATGACACATTAGCATTAGTTCGTATCTAGCTTCATAGAGATTTATTTGATGTCTTGGATAATGTGTGTGGACATATTTACTAGTACTTATGAGCACATGCATAATAATTTTACATTTATATTTGGATTGGATGTGTGCTCCATTTTTATTTCTTTTTATATATCTAACTATATCATTTGATACCATGTCAAATTCTTATTTATCTTATATCATTATCTTCTTTTTTGCACTATATTTCTTATTAATTTAATATTCTATATTTTTCACATATGTTTGTTCTTCCTTATCATTGCTTTATATTTATCTTTTCTTATTTTTGCATCCCTTAGATATTAATTTTGTAATTTACCTTGTAATACCATGGATAGGACCTATCATATCCTCACAAAATCACCATATTTAGCTTGTTGTTGCCTTGTATCTTCATGATTATTTGTTCTCTTATCCTTGATTTCCACAGATAATTGTCATGGTGACTTGGTTGTATTTAACTTGTTCCCTTTGGTTATTGTCTCCTTTTACCATGTGATCAGTTAGAAAATAGTCTTTCTCATTATTATTTACTTTTAGCAGTCCACCTTTGGATCTCCCTTTTCCTTTCTTCCTTTTTCCAAAAACTAATCATATGCATGGTTGAGATTTGAGGTCACATATTTTGTTCATTATCAATCCTAAATGTCCTAGTCAGTATTGTGTCTTTGGTTACTTAGGTTCCTTTAACCTTAACCTATAGCTCATTAATGTGTATCAATATCTCTCTCATGTTGGTCATTCCAATCTGTATGGAGGAGGAATCTAAAAAAAATCCTTAAAAAATGTTAAAAGTCAAATAATTTAAACAAAGGCAATTATATCAAAAGGCAAAAATATGAAATATTCTTAAAAGTCTAATCACAATAAAATCTGTGATACAATCACATCTCCTACCTCTAATTGAAGCTCAAACTCCATATTCAACTTTACATAGAGCCAAAGTCCTTTGGGGTGTGGTAGGATAATATATTGGAATAGGGGAAATCAAAAACTCTTCTAGTGCTACCTACTTTCTCAT
This sequence comes from Torreya grandis, assembly GCA_037957365.1. NCBI lineage: Eukaryota > Viridiplantae > Streptophyta > Pinopsida > Cupressales > Taxaceae > Torreya > Torreya grandis. The sequence continues at coordinate 2,002,054 of JARHVA010001984.1, forward strand.
GCAAGTACCCAATAGTAGTAGTAGACTGACGACTCTATAAGGGGTCCTAAGAAATGAAGAACACATCTTAGGGAGGTAAGTCCATTTTAATTTTCATTATACCAATCTACCTTCATGAACTGATCTTAGTAGCACACGTATCTGACTTCAAAGATTTGTGTCTATGGGAATAAGTTTTATTTGTATAAAGATGACCACTAGTCACTTAGTGTCTTCGCATATTCTTAGTATGCCTCTTATCTCCTAAAGTCTTCTTTTAAGATGCCTAAGTATTTGATTTCTACACTCCCTATTTCATTCCCGTTCCTTGTATTTACTCTTAAGAAATATTATCTTGCTTTCTAATCATACCCCTTGGGTTTTTATATTTTGTGAGTTACAACATAAGACCATAATTAAGACCCAATAATTCCTAAAAATTTTACCATCCCTTTTACATTTCAATCTAATATTATTATTCTACTCGCCAATGTTGTTCTAGCATCCTTTTGGGTTTTTCATTTATGAGTGTTTATCCTGTTGCCCTTATTGCCCATGTACTTGGTTGTTCATGCTTATTCCACCCCATGTGGTGTTCCCTTCATTAAGTTTTAGTGTAAGACCATGGATAGGAACTAACCCTTCTCATAATTTTTTCCAAAAATCAAGTCACCATCAAATTACATGTGTCAAGTTGAGATAATATTTGATTGATTATGAAGTTACACATCATTTGACATTTTTCCCAACTTGAACTAGTATGTTTTATGCTTACTTTATTTTTCTTTCACCTCTTATTTTCTTATTTTTTGAGTGCATGCAAGATTTCAACCATTTCTTGAATTTTTTCATACTTCTTAGTTTGAATTAGTGTGATAAATTTAAGACCAAATTTTCATTGACTCTTCATTTGTTTTTCTTACCTTGTGTGACCTTCTATATACATTCCATTTTATTACTTTATTTTTCATACTTCCCAACATGATATAGTATTATTTTACTTATTTTAATTTGGTGCAAAACTATTTCATCTTTGGTTTGAAAAAAAATCCCCTTTTTACCATCTTGTTTGTCATTTCTTGGTTCTTTATACTTAGTCATTTTTAATGTTATTACACACTTCCCAACTTGAATTAGTGTGTAGGACATTTTTGATTGATTATATTTTTCCATGTCTTTTAGCCTATTTATTTTTTAACCATGCATGTGTTTCTCATAATGCTAAAAAGAAACCACATCACATATATTTCCTATAGCATATACAGTAAAGCTAAGTACATGTGCTAGAAATAAATATATCCAAAGCATCTACATGCACAACAAGAATAAGGATAATAAAAACCATAGTGACCACATAAAAAATCACATCATTAAGCCAAAATGATACATCACATTATATATATATATATATATATAATCTCAAGAGTTTCATTCAACATAGATAACCATAAATAATGCTCTATCTCTAACTCTGGGCTCCATCCTATTTATTTCCTATTCTAGCCACGCTACCTACTGAGGCCTCAGTCTGACTCCTTTAAATAGTATTTTGTAATAAGGTAGTCTAAGATCTCAATCCCTCTTCTTATCCCTATAAACATTTTATCCACACATGTGCCTGTACCAACTTGGTCTTCATCACTATATATGTCTACGTCTTCTATGTCACTATCTCTAAATGCACAACTCTCTCATCAGCTAAGGCTTGTTAATCATACCTCTCTCTTACACCCATCTCTACTGGTGGATGTGCCCTTTTTCTTTGCATCCATATATACCTTATGGCCTCTTCCACTAGTCTAAACTAACTCACTTGAGTTGTGGTAGATGGTACACTCAGATCATCTAGTGTCATGGGGTTATATGACTGTAGAGTCTCATCTAGGATGTCATGGAATTATCCCCTAACTAGGGACCCCCATATCTCCTCCTCATCCTTAGGTACACTTAAAAAATAACACTATATAGATATTATATCACTATCTATCTCTCTATATATCTTTTAATTCAAAGCTTAAGCAATAAATCAATCTTATTTTTCTTACCTATCTATGTCTTGGCTACTATGGTCTCACCATCTATATGACCAACTAAAATAGTCTCCCCATTTGTGAAACCTCCTAGTACCTCCTCTATAGGTTACCTCCTCATCTCAAACTTGGTTGTCATGGCTCATTTTCATCTCATCCTGCACTTGAGTGGTCACTCACTCATCTATGTTTCCTTTAGATCCTCTATTGACTCACTAAGGATGATGATGGTCTCTTCTCTCTCCTCATATCTTTATCAATGCCATGTACTCAATGGTCATAGATCATCTCTCTATGGAGCTAGTGGTGGTACATCTAGTCTCACTACCTATGCCTCCTCCTCCTACTCTACCCCTCATCATGTCCAACTAGTCCATGGTCCCTCTTGGTATGGCCATAGTGTTGACCTCACTATCAATGGTCTAAATCCCCTCTTCCCTCATGGCTCCCTCAAATTTTGAGTCCATTTTTTATGCATGAGTATCAATTTTTTTGGATGACATAAACCCCATCTATCCTAGCACCTATGCCACAAGAAGTGGCTCTCTCTACCATGTATAGTGTCCTATCACTTCTCTCCTCTCTTACACTAGTCAAACTATTTTTGAGCTATCTCAGGTAGTCACTAGATACTCATATAGTCACCATACTATATCAATGTGTCTCATCATCTATAGTGCTACACATGGGGCATGACCCACACTTATTGGTCCTCTCTCCATCTCCTCACTTGAGGACATAGGAAATCTCTCATATATCCATGTTGTCAGTATTATGATTGGTCCCATAATCTTCTACCCTCTAACCAATATCTCAGATAGATCATGCATGAGTTGGATCTAGATGGTAGAGCGTAGATCATTTATTACTCACTCCTCTAGCATCATCCTACTTAAGGATACCATGTATATTGGTACCTTGCCATCTGACTTGTGATAGATCACCTACTATGTCACAAGGCCTATAACCACCTTTTGGAGATCTAGATTCTATTATATATAGAAATCATCCATGCTCACTCTCTACCCTAATAATATTGTCTCTAATCCTATAGCCCACATGTCTAAGGCTCTCCTCTCCTCTTCGCTATCTGGTATCCCTATGGTCATTAGTGATCCTACCATAGGTATCTTGAGGATGGCAAGGACATTCTCTAGTGTGATAACCACCTCTATCACATCCCCATTCACCTCTTATATGAAGGTGTTGTAGACATCTAATTCCTAACACCATTTGTGTTGAAATTGTCAATCTTACTCAAATTACACTAAAATACACATTTTAGGTCAAAATCCATAAAACATCCTAAATGGTTTAAACTTATCACTTAAAAGTGCTAGTTTAGGTCAAAGTATCCTTAAATAGGGAAATGTATTTTATGGGCTAGCTAACTTTGATCAGATCATTTTGAGTCAAAATGATAAATTTGCTATTTAGTGCTCTGGATCACTCTTTTCTTCTAATTCATTGGTACGCATCACGTACCTTTGTTATTTGGTGTTGAAAAAATCCTAAATGACAATACAACTATAACACATCTAACATCACCTTCCAATTCCTCTTCAATCAAATTACGATCCTATAATATCAAATTTTGACCATTTTGATTAATTGTGCACCAATTTCTAAAGAATTACACTAAACTTGATTAAACTTACTTTAGATAATTAACCTAATTTAAGAGCTTAAGTAAGAATTCTATAGATCATTTTGAATATCTCATTATTGGAAATTGATTTTGACTATCTACATCACCTAGTGACATCATCTATGGGGTGGTATCAATCAAGCCATAAGTGCATAAAATATTAGTATTATGGATCACCCATGCCTAGTTAATGCCTCCCATGCCTATTTAATGCTTATTTATTTTAAAGATATTTATGAGTTTAATTATAAATATTAGGATTATCCATGGCCATACATCTCAATATTGAGATGGATGGTCATGGTTAATACTGACCAATCTCAAAAATATATAAATAGAGAGGCCATGGATATGAATTTTAATCTTAATTAATGCAAAGTTATTATGCAGAATTGTCTCCACAATTCTTTGCAATAGATCATTAAAATTAGTTACAATCTTTATTGATGGGCTATTTTAGTGATTTATAATCAAGAGCCTAGGTTTTATGGAGTGTTCTTGAGACATTGGAGGAGTTTTCCACCTTTGTTGACAAAGAAAATGATGCTTGATCAAGGGAGAACATTGTTAAGCATGAAATATACTGAGAGGGGGGTGAATTAGTATATTATATATCTTTTTCTTAATCTGATATCTTTTCTTTAATCACTCAATCATAAATTCAAGATATGAAATAAAATTAAAATAATAATTTTCACCAGACAAGAGAGAGAGAGAGAGAGAGAGAGAGAGAGAGAGAGAGAGAGAGAGAGAGAGAGAGAGAAACCAAATTTTTATGTGAAAACCCAAAGTGGGAAAAGCCACAGAGAATAATCTCAAGTATATGAATAAGCACCAACTCAAAATACAAAGTTCACAAGCACCAACTTATAGGAGCACCAAACCCTTTACCAAGCACCAACACAACAAATATTTGTGAGCACCAACCCACAAGAACACCAACCCACTGGAGCACCAACCCCTTTTGTGTATAAAACACAACTATCTTTCAATGTTGCTTACTCAACAAATGATAGAACTCTACAATATCTCCTACTTTTCTCTCTTGGAAAATAAATACAAAAAATGCACTCTATTGCATGTTATAAATGGCTTCTCAAGCCTTTATTTATAGCTTTCCAAATGACCTTTAGAATTCACCCTTTGTGACCCTTCATCCTCATGTAAAATAGTGCCAAACTTACATGACCATTAGTATCCTTACATTTGAAAAGTCATATGGTGACCCTTCATAAGAAAAAGTGTCCTTTCCTCTTTTGTCTTTATCTTGGTGACTTTTCACATTCCTCAAATTGTCCATTCATGGAAAAATGAACCATACCTCTTTTATCTTCACATGGTGAGTCTTGGAATTCCTCAAAATGACTCTTCATGAAAAAAATGTGCCCCATTCCTCTTTCATATTTTACCCCGTGACTCTTTGACTTCTCCATGGGCCCTCCTTTGACTTATATGCAGCCAAAAATATATTCATTAATATTAAATAAATATTAACACATATTAGCCAAGATATGCATATTAAAAACACTATTCAATGTAATGGGGCCTTTGTCAGTAATAATGTTAGACCTTTGACATCAATGACAATATTTCCAACAACCTCCCCCTTTGTCATTGATGGCAACCTGAAGATAAAACTGCCACATCCTAAAACTTACACATACTATCATTTAAAAAATATATAGTAACTCCCCATTACTATAGCAACCTGTATCTATTCCCTATACCTATTTCTACACTTGTACCTGTTATTCTCCCCCTTTGACATCAATGATAAAGGGCCTACTTGGAGCTAACACTTAGCTCCCCCTCAACTAATGTTGAACCTCAATGGTAGGAAGTAAAAGAAATACTCCCAACTTGTCTTGAAGATACTCAAATGTGTCTTTTGGTAGTGCCTTTGTAAAAATATTTGTAATCTACTATGTAGTATTGATATAATCCATCTTAACTTGTTGATCTGCAACCTTCTCTCTCAAGAAGTGATATCTAATGGCAATATGTTTGTTCTTGAATGCATCACTGCATTCTTTGAAATATTTATAGAATTTGTGTTATCAAAAAAAATAGAAATAGGTTCATCACACTTTACCTTGATATCTTCCAAAGTTTGCTTCATCCAAAGCACTTGAGTACAACATAATACTGCTATGATATATTATGCTTCTATTGTAGAAAGTGATACTAAAATTTGTTATTTTATTAGTCATGATACTAAGCTATCACCAGGGAAGAAAGCTCCTCTACTTGTATTTTTTTATCATCCAAGCATCCTGCCCAATCTAAATCTATATAAGCAACTAAACTAAAAACTCTACCTGTGTGATACCATAATCTGTAATCGAATGTCCCCTTGATATATCTAAATATTCTCTTCACCAACTAAACATGACTATCTTTTGAAGATGAATGATATCTTACAACCATACCTACTGCATACATGATGTTTGACCTCGATGCTATCAAATATAAAATACTACCAATCATAAATCTATACAAAGATTGATCTATAACAGGTGAATCTTCATCCTTGCTCACCTTATTTTCTATACACATTGGTGTGCCAACTGGGGCACAATCCTCAAAACCAAATTTCTTCAATATTTCCTTGGCATATTTACTTTGAGATATGAAAATTCCTTTATTTGACTAAAATGTTTGAAATCCTAAGAAAAATGACAATTCTCAAAGCATAGACATCTCAAATTGCTTTTACATATTATCAAAAAATTATTTTTTCATATTTTCAATATTTCCTCCAAAAATGATATCATCAACATATACCACAATTATAAATTGATACTCACCTTCTATTTTTATGTAGAGATTACTATCAGCAAATCCTCTCTTGAAACCTTGATCCTATAGGTACTTATCAAGTCTTGCATACCAAGCTCTGGGATCTTGTTTTAATCCATATATTTCTTTCTTCAATCTACACACATGGCTACTAATATTTGAGAGAATAAATCCCTTAGGTTGCTTAATGTAGACCTCTTCTTCTAGATTCCCATTCAAGAAGATAGATTTGACATCCATCTGAAACACTTTGAAATTTTTAAACAATACATATGCAAGAAACAGTTTAATAGCCTCTAACCTTGCCACTAGTGCAAAAGTTTCTTCAAAGTCTATTCCCTCAATCTGAGCATATCCTTTACATACTAATCTTGCTTTATTTTTGGTCACTTCTCCATTTTCATTCAACTTATTTATATAAACCCATTTTTTTCTTATCACATTGTGACCTTTTGGTCTAGGTACTAATTCCCAAGCATCATTCTTTTCTATCTGATTTAATTCTTCATCCATATCCTTAACCTAATGCTTATCATGTCTAGCTTCTAAAAAAGTTCTAGGCTGAATTTTGGATAACAAAGAAAAATTAACTTGCTCAGATTCACTTACCATCATTCTTCTAATGTGAATTCCTTCATTTATGGTCTTGATGATGTCACTTTCATTATGATTTATCTGAACATATTTGGATGGAGTTTTGTTTCCATTTTTTTTCTTTTTCTCATCTTCATCTAATTCTTTGAAGCCTTCCTCTTCAATGATTTCAAGAATATCTATTGGATCATTGATTCTTTGTGTTCCATCTTCTTCTATCCTGACACTTGCACTTTTAATAATTTTCTTAGTTCTTTTGTTATAACATTTATAAGCTTTAATTTTTAAAGAATAACCAAGCTATATATCTTCATCTACTTTGGATTCAAACTTACCAAATTTTTCATCTATTCTCTTTATGAAGCATCTGTTGCCAAAAACTCTAAAATAATCAATTGTTGTTGGTTTGTCTTTCCATAGCTTATAAAGAGTCTTGTTGCTATTGACTCTCAATAATTATATATTATTAATATACACTACTGTAGCAAATGCCTCTCTCCAATATTTATCAACTATCTTGGATTTATTTAGCATTATCCTCGCCATCTCCTAAACTATTTTGTTTTTTCATTTAACTACATTTTTTTGTGGAGTTTTGGCTATTGAATAATGTCTCTTTATTCCATAGTCTTCACAAAAATCAATAAATTTATCTGACATGAATTATCCTCCTTGATCTGATTTTAGACACTTGATCTTCAAATTGGTTTCATTCTCAACTAATGCTTTGAATACTTTGAAATATCTGAAAGCTTCTAATTTTTTTTTAAAAATATTACCCAAGTCATATGTAAAAAATCATCAATATGCAACATGAAATACTTCTCACCTTGAGTACTTTGAGCTCTCATAGGTCCACATAGATCAGTGTGAACAAGCTCTAGCATCTAAGTATTTAAGTACTCTTTTGTTTTAAACCACCTTCTAGCCTGCTTCCCATGCTGACAAGGTTCACAAAGCGTGTCGAATGGCTTTGTAATCTTTGAAATATTTTTTACCACTTGCTTATTTCTTGTATTGACAATATTGTCAAAATTTATGTGCCTTACTCTCTTTTTCCATATCCAACTTTATTCAATCTAACTCAAACAACATATTTGACCTTTTATGTCTGATAGCATATATATATCATTGCCTATTCTTTGAGCATCTGCAACCAACATATATGAATGTTTTCTTCTAATTTCAAAAACTTCTATATAAAACTTTAGTTTATGCCCCTGATCACACATTTGACTTACACTAAAAATATTATGCTTAAGACCTTCTACACATAAAACATTTTTATTTTTAGTTCTACTATTATCTAAACTTGATATACCTTTTCTAGCAATTCTAGCAGTAGTATTGTCTCTAAATTTCAATGTCCCACCATTGATCTTGTTAAAGGTTATGAACTCTATCTTGTCTCCTATCATGTGCCTCAAACATCCACTATCAATGAACCATGGATTTTCTTCATTTCTTGCATGCAAATCTATCTGCACCAACATAGATTTTTCAAGTTGTTTCTTTTGCCATGAACCTATCTGAACTTTCTTCTTAATAAATGGATCCTTGAAACTCTAGTCCTTCTTGACTAACTTGAACACACTTCTACAATACCAAACTATGTGTCTAAAGTTGTTACACTTGTAACATATTATGGCCTCTTGATTAAAGCTTGATAGAAGAACAAAAGAGTTATGGCTTCTGCTTGACTTTGCATGACTTTCCTTCTCCTTATTTCTGAAAATGTTAGCTCTTTTTTGACATTCTAATTTCTTATGACAATATCCATACAATAAAAATAGTAACCATAAAAATAGGACCTATTTGTGTATCTCTGACCTGATTGCCTTTTGTAGCTCTATTCCATCTAGCCTTCTTTATTTGAGATGTCCTCTGTATTCTTAACTTCTTCCCCTTTTATTTCTTTTTTTGTAAGAGCTTCAACATAGATCTTTCCTTTTTCCTTGTCTGTGAAAGTAGTGACCTCCTCTTTCTCTTTTTAAAATCCAATACCTATCTTATTTCACATTGATCTTTGATTTTCTAATATCTTATTCAACATATTAGTGTCATTCTCAAATTTTGAATCATTAGTTGCTTTATCATTGATTGCTTTATTTATTTTCTCAAGATCTATTTTTAAAAAGCAATTTCAATAACATACCTTTCACATTCTTTACTTACTATTTTCAACCATGTCGTTAGATCTTCTTCATTCTTCTTAGCTTCTTCAAAGTGTTCTTGTAGATATTCAATTATTTCCTTTGACTCCTTTTCATTTTTATTGATCTAGAGCTTTAATCTTTGATTATTATTTTCAAGAGATTTTAACTTTTTTAAGGCACAAATGAGTTCTCCTTCTAGATTCACTTTAGCTTCATCTTATTCTTCTTGATCATCTATACTTTTAATTGTGGAGGCATCTTCATATTTGGCCATAAATAGAATCTCTTCTTCTTCTGAGTCACTGAATCGACAATCTTCAGCTAAGCTAGGATCTTTATAGTATAAATTCTTCTTCTCGAATCCCTTCTTGAATTTGCATTTGAAATTATTATTGTATGTAGACTTTCCTTCTTCATTGTCATCATACCCTTATTTTGGAATTTAGCTACAAAATGTCCAATCTTTCCATAATTAAAACATTTTAAAGGTAATTTTCATTGATATTTACCTTTTCCCCTTTTTGGCTTCCAAATGAATAGAGCTCCATTATCATCTTCATCATCGCTAGAATTGTCACTTGATTCTTAAATTTTAGCCTTCTCTTTCTTTGATTTCCTAAAGGCCACTTCTCTCTTTGAGGGTTTATCTTATTCAGTCTACATCTCATATGCCATAAGAATACCATGAAGCTCATCTATTTTTATCTTGGCTAAATTCTTTATCTCTTTAATTCTCAAAACTTTTGCATCATATCTCAATGGTAGAGATCTCAAAACCTTTTGAACCACAATCGATTCTTCTAAATTTTCTCCAGGACCTTGAATCTGATTAACTATTTGATCAACATGTAAGAGATAACTTGTTATATATTCTTCTTCTTCCATCTTCAAACACTCAAACTATTTTTTTAAAGTCTGAAGCCTAGCTTGTTGAACCTTTCCAACGCCTTTGTAAATATTATCAAGTTTTACCCAAGTTTCATGAGAATATTTACATTACATAACTTTAAAAAATTTATATTCACATAAACCACATAAAATAACATTTAAATCTTTAGCATTATTTTCACTTGCCTTCTTTTCTACCGAAGTAGTTACAAGTGTTTGTGGCTCTTCATATTCCTCCACCACTGCTTGGCATATGTCAAATCCAAGGCCCATCAAATAAGTCTTCATCCTTATGCTCTAAAAAACATAATTCATCCCATCAAACAAATTCCCCTTATTTATATAAAATCCTTCATGTGATCTAGCCATCATGCTTTCCCGATCTTCCTTCAAGTTGTAAAACTTTTTCAAAAGGAACCTACTTTGATACCAATTAGTAAACACAAAATATACTGGGGGGGTGAATCAGTATATTATATATCTTTTTCTTAATCTAATTTCTTTTCTTTAACCACTCAATCATACATTCAAGATACGTAATAAAATTGAAATAATAATTTGCACCACATGAGAGAGAGAGAGAGAGAGAGAGAGAGAGAAATTTTTTACATGGAAACCTAAAGTGGAAAAAATAATGGAGAACAATCTCAAGTATATGAATGAGTACCAACTCAAAATACAAAGTTCGTAAGCACCAAATTGTAGGAACACCAACCCCTTTGCTGAACACCAACCCCTTTGCTAAGCACCAACACAAAAACTATTTATGAGCACCAACCCATAGGAGCATCAACCCCTCTTGTGTATAAAATATAACTATCTCTCAATGTTGCTTACTCAACAAATGATAGAACTCTACAATATCTCCTACTTTTATCTCTTTAAAAACAAATACAAATAATGCACTCTCTTGCATGTTACAAATGGCTTCTCAAGCCTTTATTTATAGCTTTCCAAATGACCTTTGGCACTCACCCTTTGGGATCCTTCAATCCTCATGGAAAATGGTGCCAAACTTGCATGACCCTTTGTATCCTTGCATTTGAAAAGTCATATGGTGACCCTTCATAAACAAAAGCATCCTTTCCTCTTTTGTCTTTATCTTGGTGTCTTTTCATATTCCTCAAAGTGTCCCTTCATGGAAAAATGCACCATACCTCTTTTGTATTCACATGGTGACTCTTGGAATTCCTCAAGATGACTCTTCATGAGAAAAATGCATCCCATTCCTCTTTCATCTTTTACCCCGTGACTCTTTGACATCTCCATGGGCCCTCTTTTGACTTATATGAAACCAAAATATATTCATTAATATTAAAAAATATTAACAAACATTAGCCAAGATATGAATATTAAAAACACCATTGAATGTAATGGGGCCTTTATCACCAATAATGCTACACCTTTGACATCAATGACAATATTTCCAACAAACATGCTTTTGAGGCACATGGGTATGGTGAATCCATTTGGGAAGGTAATATGATGTTGTTTCCTTTCATCTATTTCTTGTTATCCTTTATAATTCACATAGGAATATATTGGCTTACTTATTTAGTTCTTTATGCATTTTTCATGATTTATGGATTAATGTTTGACTAACTTTATTTGTAATCCTCTCTATAGGTGTTAGTCAAGCATTTCCAAAAAACAAGGAACATGACTAATAGGTCTGCACTCATGGGTATCCTACACATATCTGTTATACCTCTTAGATATATGGATATTTGTCTAGCCCTATCTCTATCTGTCAATCTCTCAAACAAGTCTGGTAGTCAGGAGATGTCTAGCAATCTCCAAAACCATCATCATTTCTATAATCAAGAAACAACAAAGATGTATTAGTTCCTCTATGTCATGTATAATCATAATACATTATTTATACATTCTATTTTTAATCATAAACAAGTATAATTTATTCATTTTTATCTAATTTAGCCTATTTTGGTCCCCCTTGCCCTTTTTTGGTCATTTCAAACCATTCTAACTTTGTTTTAGCTTTCAACATAGTTTTTTGTGCTTTCTCTAGTTCCTTGGTCAACCTAGTTTGACCAAAAAAATTCCTATTTTTATTCTAATTTTTTCCACATTTTTTATTTTCCTTCTTATCCTCCTTTCTCTAGGTCTAAGTTTCTATTTTGGCCCTTCTAGACTAATTAGATACCCTGCACTAGGTTTTTGGTTCTAGAATGTGCTAGGTTGACCTATACCCTCTAGGTCAAGCACATGGATTTCAACTTGATTCACTCTACTAGGTCAACCTAGTCGACCTAGTAGGTTTAGTGTGCTGACCTAGCAGATTTTTCCAAAAAATTGGCTTTTTTGGCTTTTTCCCTAATTCCTTCCAGCCTATTTCCCATCTTCCTATTTCCCTCCCTTAGAATCTAATTTTGTTCATTTTTATCACATATAAATGATTAAAATTAAATTTTATCAAAATTCACTTAATTCATTTAAAATTTTAAAATTTGGTTTGAGATTCTTAGATACATACATGTAGTGTACCTACTCTCACTCCTAAAGCTCCCTCTCATCTAGCATGATGTTCCTATAATATCCCCTTTTTCCCTTGAATTTTGAAGCTGGATATTTTTTTGACTATTTCTCTGTATTTTGCTTTTTGATGTTTTTTGCATGAATAAAGATGTGGTTTTGCAAGATAAATTCAATCAAATAAATAAACCACAGTATAATCTCTTAACTGGCAAATCAATGATCTTATTTATTTGTCCAAATGATTACAGTAGATGTCCTCTGTCATGCATATAAAGAATATGAAAATACTCTCTTAAAAACCTAGTCTTTTGCAAATCTAGAAATAAAACTTGAATCTAGAACAGCTCAGGTTTTTGTGTCAAAACACAGTCATCAACATCAGTTATATTACCATCTTCGGTCGATATACTACCGACATCAGTCTCAGTTGGTCGATCTACTCTACCATCATCAGTATGAAGTCAACCAATGTTGGTCTCTAGACTGCCGATGTCGATCTCTGAGCTACATATGGCTCTATACGACCTGATGCAGAACTATACAAAATTGCACGGATCGGTACAGATTCTATATAGAAGCAAGATAATATGTTATGGCCTGTATTTTAGATACCTAATCTCAAGATCTCTATCTGGATAATTTATTGAATCAAAACCTAATGAAATAAATACTTGAAATATCTGTGATAACTTCTATGTGAAGTTATCTCTCAAATTGGCAATAAATTGGCTGATCTTTCATAACCTTTGAATCACACACAATGAAGAGTGGACATTCTCTAATGCAAATGGAATATCGAAACCCTTGGCCTAGTCTTCATAGAAGAATTCTTAGCAATAATCAATAATCATTCATAATTCTCTCAACTCTCCCCCATGAGAAACCCTTATACCCTCAAAAAAGTATGCTTGCCCTAATTAGGGTTTCTTAAATTAGAATTAGGGTTTCTTAATTAAAATTAGACAAAATAATTAATATTTAATTAAATTAATCAAATATTAATATCCCCCTTAATACATGTCTGATCCTCGAACTGACTGAAGTTGGTGAATCAGGGAGTAATTCTGCACATGACCATATCAAAATAAGAGTGATCTACTACATGTCAAAAGTCCCTATATAATAGGAGCTCAGGAAAACATGTCTGAAAGAGCTCAAATGAAAACCAACTATAGAAATTCTACTAATCGAAGCCAAACCAAGCTCCATCAAGACCTTATATCCATCATATCAACCTACAAAGGTCGCATAATAGGCTAATCATCAACTCTCAAGATGTCAACTGAAAAGGGGACATGACAATCTGCCCCTCCTAAAATTGCTTGCACTCAAGCAATTACTAAATGATAAACCAATCAATCCACCTGGATCCCAAATGTGATCATCATCTATGCTATTAACAATCATTATAAACTCCTGCAATATCCTCTAAAATATAACCAAGAGGAGTCCATAATCAAACTGGCGAATGCAACTCAACCAAACTCCAAGATCACAACTCTCACCCCATGGCATCAAATCATCCCAAGTATCAAGATAAGGATCCCAACATCCAATCCATGAATAGAAATTAGCTGGTAACTCAAGTAAACTCCTCACCTAAATTATGTGAACAATACCAACTGATTTCATGCCCTTGTCTCCTGTACCCACTACAATCTCTGAATCTAGAGTGTGAATACTAGACATACTCAAATCATCATCAACATGTGACCTATCTATAACAGAAAGCTAAGTCCCTATCACATGTGCTAACTCCTAGACTGAACTCACCTCAAGACAAAGCTCGTCCACCTGTCTCTCTTGTGTTGGTGCCAATGTGCACCTGATAGAGCCCTCTATCATGTCATGTCGTATGAGCCTTTCCATCCGATGAAAAAACATATGTTTGATGTTGTTGCCCCATATTGCCTTAAGAATATGTGTCTTCCCACCAACATCAAAATGAACCTCCATGTCCTTGAGATGAAGAGTGACTTCTTCAAGGGAATCAAGCCACTTCATACCCAAGACTAAGTCTATATCCCCCATGTTCACCACTAATAATCAGCCTTGAACTCATAGTTGTTTAAGTGTAATGGGAGGTCTCTAATCATCTGCTCACACCTAAGAGTGTGACCATCGGCTACCTTAACTCTAATTCCCTCAAAATCTTCGGTAGTGAGCCCACGCTTCTCCATAAAACTAGCATCTATAAAATTATGTGTGGCTCCTGTATCAAGAAGGGTGGTGACCCTCTACCCTACCAAAACTCCATGGAGTCTAAATAATTCATCTGACTAAATACTAGATAGGCATGCCTCCTATATGTGAAGCTCTAACTCTACCTCTACCTTAGGCTCTAAAGCCTCTACCTCTGCCCCCTCAGAACTATTCTACTATTTGGAATCCTCTGAATCTAAATCCTCATAATAAGCCCACATCACTCAATTGGCCTTGCCCTTAGGCCTCAAAGGACAATTGTGATTGGCATCATAGGGACCTTTGTAGTAGAAGCAAAGCTTCTTCCTGTGTAGATCGTTAAGAGCCTCTCAATCTAAAGGTGGTGCTGCTAGATTTACCTTTGAATCATTCTTAACACCTGATTTATCTATGTTAAAATCTAGTCTCTCTCTATTACTATTGAAGCCCTTATTGTCCCTGGATGAAGAAGTACCTCTTGAGTTAAATTTACTAGATGGGGCTACCATCTCCATACTTCATGCCTTCTTCATAGCTTCCTGTAATGAAGGAGGATTAAAGGCTTTGATCCAACCTCTCAATGGTTCTGTCAATCCCTCCATGAAGAGAACTACCAATCTACACTCTGAAATGTTTGGCACCATGACTGCTAATTGCTGAAAATCACTAATAAAGGACTCCAAGTTGCTTGTTTGTTTCAACTGTGTGAGATCTCAAAAGTAAAATTTAGGATCTTTCCTGTCAAACCTCTCAACCAACCTATCCATGAAGTTCTGGTACTCGATCACCTAGTTATGCTAAAGTGTTACCATACCATGGTACCACCAATCATGTGCTATTCCATCTAAGTGCAAAGTGGCATATTTGATGGCCTCTATCTCTGTCATAGGCCTCAATGCCAAGAATGTATCAAGCTTATGAACCCAAGCTTGTGCTATCATCTTGCTGCTACCATCAAAAGTAGTCAGAGAAACCTTAATAGTAACCTTCTTCAGCTCACTAAGTTGACCTTTAGACCTCCTGTCCTGCCTAACTGATTTATAGTGCTCTCTCCTTTGATTAAAATGCTGATCAAAGGACATCCTCTCTCAACCCTGAGGAGCTAATAAGTCCCACTCATCGTTTTCAGCCATGAGGGCATCTACAAATAGGGAATCACCTACCGCCTCCTCTGCTGGTGCTTCTTCTAGTTTGTCTTATACAAATTTAGGCCATGTAGGTCTATCAGTGGTCCTAAAATGGGTCAGTTGTGGTCTCTGATTAACAGTAGCACTCATGTTATCTCCTTGTTCCCCATTCTATCTAACAGGTGGGTTCATCCTCCCTACCATAGTAGTAAGTGCATGTAGTGCCTGTGTCATCTCATAGAAGAGTTCTCTGGTGTCTTAATCATCATTATGCCTGTGGCCCCTGGGTGGGCTACCCTCACATCTATCACTCATGATGATCGGCTGTTGTTCTAACACCTGGGTACCTTCAATCAAGGCTCTACTGCATGTGTTATACCTGTGTGGTCCCAACTCTTGTGGTTGCATGAGATTGTTAAACCCTCAGGATGGCAAGATTTGGCTCTGATACCACTGTAATATTCCCTTTTTCCCTTGAATTCTAAAGCTAGATATTTTTTTGACTATTTCTCTATATTTTGGTTTTTGATGTTTTTTGCATGAATAAAGATGCAGTTTTGAAAGATAAATTCAATCAAATAAATAAACCACATTATTATCTCTTAACTAGAAAATCAATGATCTTATTTATTTGTCTAGATGATTACAATAAATTTCCTCTGTCATGCATATAAAGAATATGAAAATACTATCTTTAAAACTTGGTCTTTTGCAAATCTAGAAATAAAACCTAAATTTGGAACGGCTCAAGTTTCTATGTCAAAACACAGTCACTGACATCAGTTATATAGCCATCATCAGTCGATATACTACTGACATCAGTCTCAGTTGGTTGATCTGCTCTGCTATCATCGGTATGAAGTCAACTGATGTTGGTCTCTAGACTGCTGATGTTAGTCTCTGAGATGCCTATGGCTCTATATGACCTAATGCAGAACTATACAAAATTGCACGGATTGGTATAGATTTCATATAGAAGAAAGATAATATGATGTGGCCTGTATTCTAGATACTTGATCTCAAGATCTCTATCTGGATAATTTATTGAATCAAAACCTAATGAAATAAATACCTAAAATATCTATGATAACTTCTATGTAAAGTTATCTCTCAAATTGGCAATAGATCAACTGATCTTTCACAACCTCTGAATCACACATAATGAAGAGTGGACATTCTCCAATGCAAATGGAATACTGGAACCCTTGGCTAAGTCTTCATAGAAGAATTCTTAGCAATAATCAATAATCATTCATAATTCTCTTAACTCTCCCCCATGAGAAACCCTTATACCCTCAAAAAAGTATGCTTTCCCTAGTTAGGTTTTCTTAAATTAGAATTAGGGTTTCTTAATTAAAATTAGACCAAATAATTAATATTTAATTAAATCAATCAAATATTAATATCTCCCTTAATACATGTCCGATCCTCGAACTGACTAAAGTTGGTGAATCAGGGAGTAATTTTGCACATGACCATATCAAAATAAGAGTGCTCCACTACATGTTAGAAGTCCCTAAATAATAAGAGCTTAGGAAAATGTGTCTAAAAGAGCTCAAATGAAAACCAACTGTAAAAATTCTACTAATTGAAGCCAAGCCAAGCTCCATTAGGACCCTCTATCCATCATATCAGCCTACGAAGGTCGCATAATAGGCTAATCATCAACTCTGAAGATGTCAATTGAAAAGGGGACATGACAGTTCCCTCGCCATTCTAGCTTGGTTTCTCTCTAGAGCTCTTTTTCTCCTCTTACAATGCAAAATAACAAAATGAATTCTCTTTTTCATATTTAAAACTACTTTTTAGAAACTCAAATTCTTCATTTGTTTTCTATCAAATTCCTTATTTTTCTCATATCTTTGTTTCTATTCATATTTTTTTCAAATGATAAAATGTCTTAGATTCATGATGACATCAATATTCTTTTCCACTATTATATGACTATCTTCCAAAAAATTTGATTTTTGGCTATTTTTACACTAACTTCTATAAGTTCGCATAGTGTGCTATACATTGGACACCTTAATTTTCTTCTAGTATTCTTATTTGAAGCTAAGGTAAGTTAAAGGTATGTGTTTTTCAATTTTGTCTTTTAACTTATCTTATTTACTTCTTACTACACTTTACTTATCATCAGTGTTATGTGTCATCATGCTCTATCTTGAAGCACCATCTCGTGTTATACTTACATGACACGTGATGAGCTTCGACTAGGGCATATGTATAAACATAATATTTTCACACTTTTATTGATTCCTGACACTTAGTATCTTGTATTAACCTACCAAGTCTCAATCTCTCTGAGTGCATGCCTTACAGGATGCACTAGGAAAGGGGTGGGTAGACCTTTGGTGCTTCGTAATATTGTTATTCCTTTTGCCACTTGTTATCTACACTCTTTCGTTCTAAACCCTTAAACCCTAAGGTCATTTATATCTTTCCTATCTATTCCCACCATTTGTCATGTTTTAACCCTCATTTCTTACCTTATTTCCCTTTTGACCTATTCAGTAATCTGGGTCAACCTAGTTGACCTAGTTTATTTTAGGGATACTTTGCCTTTCCTTATTACTATGCATCCCAATTGACCTAGCATAATTTTTTGGCATTAGCTTGATAATGTACTAGGTTGACCTGATTGACCTAGCATAGCTAACACATTCAAAAGTATTTAGTGTGAGATACTACTATATATACAAGGTCATTCCTTACCAGTTCATAAGAGAGTTGAATTTAGTGATGAAGTACAAATGAACATCTACTTATTGACCATTCTAATTAAATAATAAAGATTTAAGGTTCAATACTTTCTTTTAGAGCTCTAATCTTGTCTAGTGGAGAAGTCTTTTAGATGATTAGGTAGGTCATATAGCCTAGAGCTGAATTATCTTGGTTGTCCTTACAAGCCAAAAGAATCTCTTATGAAACACTATTGGCTAAGGGAGAAGTTGAGACTCAATAGGTTTGTCTTCAAAGGTAAGTATTCCTAAATTTATTTCTCATTTTTAAGAGTAGATAAATAATTTAGTATGTATTCTTCTCTCCAATGTATTAGGATTCCATATACATTAATGTAAGTATATGTCTTTTATACATGTTTAGTTTAGTTGTTATTTACTTGTTTTGTTCTAACCCCTACTTTGTGCCACAATCTTTGATGAGCACTAGATTAGTTTACTTTCTTATTTATTATCGTAAGTGAATATAAAAATCATAGGACTCTTTTAGGGTTATTATGTGATTGTGTTATAATGTAGGCCTTAGAGCCCTACCTAGCATGATGTGTTGTGATAGATGATACAAGTGATCCCCTAATTAGGTCTAGCAGATCCTCATATTGGTCATGCTCCCTCTTAATAGGTGTGTGCCCCAATCGTAAGTGTAGGTGTGATCTATCTTATCTGATATAGGATTGATTCATGTGCACCATATAATTTTGATTACATATAGGAATATCTTGTTGCTCAAATTAGGAAGCCCAAAACATGTCGTAACAATCATGAACATAGTCATGAGTCTCCTCTTAGTTGGGGTCCTCTAATATATCATAGTATACCTAAATCCCTCAATGTTCCATCTAACCTAATCACTCTCATCTCCATATAATAGCTCAATGTCATCATCCCACTCCTCTCACTCTATGTGGTATATCAGATCACCATAAGGTGGAAGTTGATTAATCCTATGAACATCCTCAAGAAAGATAGTCATCTCATTGGTTAGTAGTAGGAATTTGTTCATAATGGGATCCCATATCTCGATGAGCACTATGACCATGGACACATCTTGAGGCATATGCTAGTAGTGACTCATCTCTTCTAACCCCACCTAATCTGTGTGGACCTAGAAGGTTGGGGTCATACCCTATTGAATCTCTGCAAAGATCCTCAAGCCTTAATCCCTTATCTAGATCCATTATCTAGCCTCCATCAATTCATTAGCACAACTTAGTCACCTAAACATTTTTTCCTAACATACCATTCCACTTTTCATAAGTGAGATATTTTGACACTCTAAACCTCCTAGCTAAGCCCACACCTAGAATATACCTTATTATCTACCATGTCTTTTACATACCTAACCTATTTCCTTATCCAACCTACCTATCTAATTGATACCTACTAGGTTTGCCCTACCCTGACATATAAACATTCCCTTTACCTTTAATTTTTAAACATTTATTAAAAAGCTTCCCTACACTCGTTGACCACCAAAGGTTAGGTATCCATATTTTCTAGGGTATCGACCATCGATGGTTAGACTTGACCATCAATAATCACTATGGTCATTCCATGACTGAAATGCCCAAACACTATCATTATAAAAACTACCCTAAAATGCATAGAAAATAGCAAAATTTTCTACCCTAAAACCTTACTCAACCCAATTTAACTATTCAACCCACCAATTCCCAATTTTACCTACCCATTTACCTAAATTTAACATAAACCCTACCTAAGGCACAATAAACCAAACCTGAGAAATTTCACCCTACCCTAACCTCCCAAACTAATATAAATGCATAAAATCAAATCTAACCTATCTAATTCAAGACACCCCTTACCTCATTTTTGTGACCTCCATCATGGAGTCAAGCACTAAATCACCCATCCTCATCTACACTTACATGTTCCTTACATCTTGATTGGTCCTCTTGGTCCACCCTCAAACTCAATAGCCAATCATCCATAGTAAATACCCTCACCACTTAATGATAAAAACTAGAGCTCAAAGACAAAGGAAGAAAATGTCAGAGTGAGTGAAAAGTGATTCTATTTTCACTTTTTACCTACCATATTTTTAGGTTTTCCCCTTAACCATGGATAGTCAGGGTGACCATCGATAGTCACCATTGGGCACTCTAACCATTGATGGTCAGGATGCCTTACTTTGTTGCTTCCACCTTTACAAATTGCCTTTTAGAAAAAACAACCCAATCTTACCACCCCATGGAGACTACCTTCTCCACCCACCTTGACCACTTTGCCATTGGTCTATTTCAACCTACCTATCATGCATTTTATGAAACCTTCTACTTAGTATTTTGATCATAGTGCCAACATTGCCATGTTGACCCTTTTCGAACTTACACCACCTCGCATTTAAATAACCTACTTAGGCCTTTTTAAGAAAAATTTA
This sequence comes from Torreya grandis, assembly GCA_037957365.1. Classification (NCBI taxonomy): domain Eukaryota; kingdom Viridiplantae; phylum Streptophyta; class Pinopsida; order Cupressales; family Taxaceae; genus Torreya; species Torreya grandis. Next base: position 2,023,094 of record JARHVA010001984.1, read on the forward strand.
TACCTTGAATACCCATGACACTCAACCCATTTTTATTTTCACTAGGAACACTTCCTGCCTTAGAGAGCCACCAAAAACAGTAACCATTATCTAGTAAACTAACAAGTATACTCAACCACCACACCTAAATACGGTCATGTGGTACACTGGTCACTTGTCCCTTAGAACTAACCTTTATTATTATAAACTATGGCAACCTTATCTTTATTTGATATTGGCTATTAAACTTTTTTCATACTTTATGTGTTTGTTCATGCCTTCATGCCCAACCTATCACCCACCTTAATCATGTTCACTTGCATCCACCTTATCAAACTTGCACCTAATTATACATTACCTCATCCACTCCTAGTTTGAGGGGGAACACCTCCTTCCATACTTGAGGTAACTAGACCTTTTGACCAACATCAATTTTTGTTTTTTAGCTAGTTTATTCCAAGACAACAAAAAAGGGCAAAAAGTGGAAACCAAAAATCTACACATCATGATTTTGAATGTTGTGATTCCATTAGACCACCTTAGGACCCCCTTGGGACCATTTGAATGTCTAATCCATATTTGGACCTAACCTACAGTTAGTTTGGATAATGTGGCTTAACCTATCCTATTACCCCTTTTTACCCTTCACCCTCAACCACTAATGGCTAGGCTGACCATCAACAGTCACCCTGAGCATAGATGGTTAGGGTAAACCTTATTAACAACTAACATACAAAATTACCTACTTTAATTTTCTAAAAATAGCCAATATAATTCTATTTATAAATCATTACATGGACAAGTTAAATTTAGGAGGTTTAATTCACGTGATGTTGTGACTCTCTTGCCTTGCCTATAAGAGAGAGGAACAAAGAGGTAAAATCCATCTGTAATTGTTATCAATATCTTTATGCATCTAGGGATTTATTTATTATAGGTCAATCATTATCAACAATCTAGCTATCATGTCAGAGAGTCAATTTAACATCACCTCTCCACCAAGTTTTTAGGTATCGTTACTCTATCACAATCAAGCTAGATTCTACCAACATATCAACTACCTCAACCATCCACCCAATCAACTTATATTAAGATAAGGACTTGTTTCTTAGTATTCATTTACTTTATTTCCATTTCAAAATTAACCTAGGCCTTACCCATCCCTCAAAATTCATATTTTGGATCTTGTTAACCAGCCTTTTTATCAACCTAGATCCAAACATAGTAATCATTAATGGTTGACTCAACCACCGATGGTCTGTCCAACCATTGATGGTTATCTTTATTGTTGATGGTCACCTTAATTGCTAATGGTCACCTTAATCATTGATGGTTAGCTCAATCACCAATGATCACTATGGTAGTGTAAACCAACAAGATAATTTCACCTAGTACCATCTAACCAAACATAATTTTCTATGTTCTTGCTTTTTTACAAACCCTAATATAAATTTTTAAAGTATACTCCAACTCCTTAGCACTATAATTAATTAGTTTATCACTAATTTAATCATTTATAGTCTATTTTCTAAGCAAGCACTCTTGTATTCAATTTTAGTACCTTTGATTTATTGATGCAAGTGCTTTCCTTTCTATTTTATAAAATTTATTTTCTAAAATGTGTGGATTGATAGCCCCTAAGGAAGTTATCAATTCCATAATCTAGATGTCGTTATGAAATCCACTCAACCATCTATCTAACAAACAAGTTTTCTTTAGTGATTTCTTATCTATAGGTCATCCTCCCAAGCCAAAGAGGAGCTCTTCACAATCTTCCGATTCAACATGCACATAATCAATCAAATTTTTCAACCATACTTGTACTTAGTTTCTTCTTTCCCCTTTTCTAATAATAAGTAGAAATTCATTACAATAGGGAGGGTAGGAGGGCACTTTCTAGGTTGAACCCAAATAATTTGGTATGGTTTATTTTCCATTTAAAAAATTTGGTTTTCCATTGGCCATATAATCCAACACTTTATCAAACACTTGTGTGCTATATAGTGACATATTTTTGATAGAGTTCTCAATAGGAGGATTTATAGATTTTTTGTTGAGAGGGATAATATTGTTTTATGTTCTAACTAATAATGTAGATTTGTTTAGGTTTATAAAGTTTTCATCATTAGAATGAATACAAGTCTAATTTATATCACTATGCTTGATATGTTTATTAGGGTATTCTTGATCACTCTCTAAATAAATTGAAACCATGTTACATTAAATAGATTATTATTAAGATAGGAAAACATTTCACCATGAGGGGTTTCTCTTATTAGTGGGATTGGAGGGATAAATTAGCTACCCATATACAATCTAAATGGGTTGAGCCTCACTAGAAAAAACCTAATAGGAGGCATAATTAAGAATAATGGAAGAGGGAAAAGATAAGACGCTATAAAAATAAAATTAGAGAATGACCCAACATAGTGGTGGGGTAAGATTCACATCAATTTCAATATAATGTAAATGTGCTAAATATAATCATCCTCTAGTATAATAAATGGTAGATTGCCATACTATATCCAACATACATACAAAAAAAAATTTCACAAAGTGGTATGGGACTATAAACAAGGGTCATATACATTGAATATTTCAAGGTTACTATTAGGATATTTATATAAATAACTGACAATCATATACCTACCTAAATCCAAGATGTAATAGGGGTAAACTAAAGAAATCAAAGGAAATAAAATTTCATTATGTAATAACAAATATGTATATAATATAAGGGTTATAAGAATGTCATTAGATGGTAACCAAAAGATATAATTAAAAGAACTAATCATGAATAGATAATAAACTACTAAAAACCATAATTTAATCTAAAGTAAGGAAATAACATAATAATACACTATATATCCATCAAAGTAAGGAAAAAAGAGTATATGTTTAGGAATTTTAATATTTGGATCACTTCTTGGCACACCAATCTCTCTCTTGACTCAATTGGATCTTTATAATATATTTTCTAGGTAAAAATCTATAAGGAAAGAATAAAACCAAAGTATACTTAGTTAAGGACTCCAAATACTAGGTGTACCTTATTGGTTCAACTTCTCTTATTGAAATATCCAAAGACATTTTGTAAATAATTATTCTTTAAGTGTACGTTCTTAATCCCTAATCCATGTTCTACTTACTAAGGTAGATTTGTGTGTGAAATATGAATGGGATATATTTAATACATAATATAAATTACAACTTGGATCCATATAAATATTATTCATATCCCAAAAAATCACTACTAAAACATAGCTAGTGTCATTGGCCTAATCGAAGCAGTATGAAAAATGTTTGGCAGACACAAAACTATATTGGTTTGGACAATGTTATTATCCAATGGGAAAATAAATACACTACATCATCAACCCAAATAATTAAATTAGTTGAAAATATGCAAATATAAATATGAGAATCTAAAATTCAGGACATGAATGATCAAATAACAAGTAAGTAGATGATAGGATGTGGATGAATGCAGTTAATACAAATGATCATTTTGTAATCTCTCAAAAAACACCATGAACTATCCCACCCTAATCTTGGTACGCTCTTTAGGATCTGTACTCAAGGATATTATTTCACTAATGAGTCCTAAAATATAAATCATCATTAAGTGAAAACTAAGGTGTATATATAAGACTTGACTGATAAAAAATAAGAATAATGAAGGACATAATACTATTTAAAATTAATTTGTGGCTTAACTAAATCAACATTGATAAGGATTTACCAAACTCTTTTGAATCATGTTTATCAATATGAAAACTGATATAATGGTCATATATAAGCTCAAAAACCACCTACAATGGTTTTTACTACTTGTCTTATAAATGGTTTCATAGGTGTGGACACAAAATCATGTAAGCATCCTCTATCGATTAAATTATTTGGCCATGCTATCCTATAAGACAATAATAAAAATATACCAATATTTATATAGTTTTTCATAGATACACATTCAAGGTTAACAAAATTTATTCTTATTTGATAATGGTTTGACTATAAACATGTGTGTATGTAATGTCCTACCAATAAATGATACACATGAGATATTTAGATGGTATAACCACTATTATTAAATGATATAAAGGTATTAATTTGACTCAACTTTGGGGCATCACATTACCTTTCATTATGGGTCATAATAGTATTTTAGTATGGTTTCATATATTTCAAGATAAAAGAAGATATGGGGTATTACTAAAATGGCTTTGGCTAAATTAAATGAAATAAATTCCATCCACATTAAGTCAATCTTAAGTTTTATGCTTAATAATAAAGTGATTATTATTTAGGGCACTCCTCATGAATAACAAATATAAGTTCAACATTATTTATTACATAAATAATAACCAAAATAACGAATCATACAACATCAAATGATTATAAATAGATTTCAAGTATCTATTTAACCATTCACTATGGTAGTATTATCATACCCTATTATGTGTATTGCGTAAAATGCACTTATCAAGATTACAATCATATGAAACACCATTCATGCTAAAAAACTTGTCTTTATATAAGGATAGCATAATTATTGCAACTATTCTTGATGATAATGTGTAAACACCCTAATTTGGTCAAGCAACCACAAGTACTATGTCTTTTATTGATCTTTAATATAAGGCTATTAGTGATGTTTATAGTCCTTGATCACGTGGTCATCTTGATTCCTTTTTATATTTCTTATGTCTTAATTTACAATTCACCTTTTCCCAGTCTTAGGGACCCCTAGCCTATCATCCTTGATTGTTGTTTTGTTCTAAGCCTTAGGACATTTGTGCCACTTTCAAGATAGTATCACCACATGGTGCTAGTGTCCACTTATGGATTATGTGTTTGATGGTCCCTTTCACCCATGTTTGAGTCCTAAACCCTCCATGACACTTATCTTATGTTTTTTAAATCATAACATCCCACTACCTAGTTTTTCATTTCCTTTTATATTTGAATAGTTCATTGTTTCACGTGTGCAAGTATTCACTAGGGTTTTGGAGAAGACTCAACCAAAATAGTGACACCTAAGATCCCCCATACCACATAAAATCACCTACATGACCTCTAAAAACCCTTGTAGCTTTCGTAAAAGTTACAAATAGTCACTATAAAAAGGACATTAGTGCCATAATTTAACACTAGAACCAAATAGCACTACTATCCTAAGAAGTGCACTACTATCTAGATCCAAATCTTGAAAAATTATCAAAAGACAAAATACTCATCTATGTTTACTCATATGTTTCCAATATCTTGATTTATGAAAAACTCTATGTATATCAAGATAATTTCTTTTTCTTCTTGTACTTACTATTTTGGGAAAGTTATATAGAATCAATAATTTCCAATTTTATTCTAGATTAACAACAAACCTATCCCTTTAATCTAGCTTAGGATCTAGATACTAAAAATCCTAAAAGGTTAAAACATTTGGTGAACCCAATGTGAACCCATCTGACTTTGAATATTACTTCAAAACCCTAATTTTCCTTATATTTTACCTTTTCTAAATTTTGTACTTTAAATTAGGGTTACAAAAATATGAGTTTCTAATTTTTGGCTTAACCTAACTAGTTTAATTAATCTTATACTTTTTTTTATTTATTTAATTTAATTTAAATATTTGAAACATAACCCTAGACCCACATACTAGGTCCATATACACACAAAACATTAGCAATTAGGGTTTCAATAATAATCCTATTTTCTATTACAATTTTTTTTTGAGAAATTCACACATTGTACACATACTTATGTTATATTATATTATACCTCTTGTGTGTTTATTATTAATTATTTACACTATATTCATTGGAAAATTTAAAATGGCATCTAAAAGTACTTCTACCCCTCATCCACTTGATGCAATCCTAAATTTCTCTCATGATTATAATAATGAATGGACCAATTTTCAAGATTGTACATTAAAGCATGATAATGACTTCATTTATAACGATGATGATGACTATTGTTGTAATGATGGATATTAGGATTATTATCATGATAATATAAATGAACATGAGGGAAAATTTGATACATCATATTATCTTTACTCTTACTCCTAACGATCAAAATAATAATATAATTCCGAAAGAACCTCTTATTGGTAGTGTTTTATTCCAATGTTATCCTAGCTTTTCAACTACTTTTTCTACTTCATTATTCAAATTAAATCAATATAAGTTCACTACATCAAAATCAATTTTGCATACTTCAATTAAAGTAGATAAGAAAAATGTATCTTCTTTACCCTTCTCAGTTACATTTGGAAAAACAAATACAATGGATGTTACACCTTTCAACAATGCACAAACTAAGGTAGGTGAAATTACTCTACCACCTTAGTTCACATTTCAAACTCAATGTAATGATTCTTTACAACAAGCATATAATGTAAATGGATCTAACCCTTCTCCTATATGTCATAATGTGCAAAAAAACATGGTTTTAAATTATGCTTCTCTTGATTCCAAAATAGAAAATGATAATCATGTTTGCATTTCAAAAATGACTAGTGAAAAAGTTCCTTGCATTACACCCACATATGATGATACATTTAATGATAGTAAAAAGTAAAAAAAATTCCTTCTCTTTCTCTTAATGAGCATGTTGATGATACTTATTATATTCTTTATTCTTCAAATTAATTAAATTCTGATTTTGATGAACCATGGGATAATGATGATTATTGTGATTATGATGAAGATGAAATAGAATCTACAACTTCTACTTATTATCTTACCTCACATATCTCTCTTGTTCAACCAAAAAATATGTCACATGTAAACACACACACACACACACACACACACACACACACACACACACACACACACACACACACACACACACACACACACACACACACACACACACACACACACACACACACACACACACACACACACACACAACACACACACACACACACACACACACACACACACACACACACACACACACACACACACACACACACACACACACACACACACTTATTCTTCTTAATGAGCATGTTTATGATAATTATTATATTATTACTTCTTCAAATTAATTAAATTCTGATTTTGATGAACCATGGGATAATGATGATTATTTTGATTATGATGAAGATGACATAGAATCTACAACTTATACTTATTCTCTTACCTCACATATCCCTCTTGTTCAACCAAACAATAGGTCACACACACACACAGACACACACACACACACACACACACACACACACACACACACACATATTCTTATGTGAATAATTTCCACTCACTAGATAATAAGGCACCTTCTATTCAACAAGTATGTGATACTCCTTCACAACCTAACAATATAAAAGATACCAATGAATCCCCTTTAACACCCCTTACTATAGTATAACCTATTTCTCAAACACACACAAATGAGGGTAATAGCTCATTTTCCTCTAACCAAGTCCAATATATCATACCTCTAAAGGTTATTGAGAGCACATTGAACATTTCTAAACAATATTTCCAATATAATGTTCTAATGGCTAGAATAAATAATAAAATCCAAGCATTAAACAAACCCCTTGATAATGATAATATACATTCATAAGTGTTAATTTATTTGATGCATGTTGTGGGTGCTTTGTAAAAATAAGTACATCATCTCACTTTGGAAATGAAGCATACAAATCTTAGATTGATGTTAATGTTATACATAATAACCCTATTCCATGCATAATCTCAACTATGAGGTTGTCACACAACTTTCAGATATCAATGTTACCTATCTTTGATGGACAAGGAGATCCATATTTAGACCTCAATCTTATGATAAATCCATGGATCATATTATAAACAAATTTATTCTAACATAAGTGTTTCCAAAGTCACTAAATGGGAAAGTATTATATCGATTCCACCATACACTCCCTAGTGAATCTTTGCATACATATGAGGAGCTAGAAATAGTCTTCCTCAGACATTACATATATAATAAGGGACTTCTAATAACACATGAGATATTACCTTAATTACATCAAAGTGAGATAGAGCCTACATATGAATAAATTATATGATTTAAGGCTTGTTTGCATCAACTAATTTACTAACCAATAGATTTATAATCATAATACATATTTTCTATAAGTTTAATCTATCATCTCAAGAAGTGATTGATATATCAAACATATAAATCATTTAGAAATATATGCAATGTATCTATAGTATTAGAGACATATTTGGGATTAGTAATTACATAATCAAAGGCAGATTTGGATATAGACCCCTCACAACCTCATTCATAAAATTTGGTAAAATAGCCTACTCCACTTCCAATTTAGAAACTAGTGGAATAAAAACAATTAATAAAAATACTCAGTAAGGGAAAAGGGACACTCTACGTAACATAATCTAAAATGAGTATCACATAGTATCCATGTATAGATGTTATAAAAAAATTAGATATGGTTGGACCTCATGATATTTTTCCTACACTACTAGATAAGGGGATGAGCACTTCCTTCAACTAATCATTGTCCACCACACCATTTTCACCAGGTACCACATAAACATTATTGTCATTTTCACTAGATAAATGGGCATTTAGATGACCACTATTATTCACTCTAATATCACATCAACCATTGTGTTAGTAATGACATAATAGAGTTTGAATAGGGGGAATCAAGCCCTCATTTTCCATACTCTCCTAGATCACATTCCTCTACTATGGAGTTATCCCAAGATGTTCCTTTTAAGGAACCATTTGCTACTCATTGTATGAGCCCTATGGATTTTAGGACAACCATTTATTATCAGCCTCATACATCATAAATTCAAAAAAATGGAAACCTATTCATAGAGTTCAAAATGTACCTCCAATATACATACCAATTAAAATATTTGGGAATAACTACAAACCCAAAGTCACAGTTTTGATACAATCACCAATCAAAATATTTGGAAATAATTAAAGAGCTCATAATGCACCTCTAATGTGCACACCAATAAAAATATTTGGAAATAATTATAGAGCTCAGAACGTACCTCTAATGCACACATTGATTAAAATATTTGGGAATAATTATAAACCTAAGGACATAGTTTCCTTTTGACAACTGATAAAGATATATGGAAATCATTATAGAGAAGAACCTAGCTTTAGTTTACACACTAATTAAAATATTTTCAATAAATAATAAAACTCAAAGTGAATCTTCAAACATCAACCAATCGATATTTTTGCATCAAATTCTACACATTCATACACCAACCATGCATCTTAGGAAATTCCAATTTCATAGTCTATGTCGACATTAACATAACATGAACATTATGGTCTTTGGTTCTCTATGTCATTTGGGTTTAGATAGGGCATATCACCATCACATGTTATACACATAGACATCTTATGTACTATAAAACAAAAACCATATAATAATAAAATAAAAAAACTTAATATCCTTCACATATGCCTAAAACATTCATACAACATATACAAATCAATTAAATTTACTCCAACAAAACAAAATTGCAAACATCAACATTTCAAACAATCATAAAAAATTAAATGAATAACAATATAAAAAGATCTAGTTTCCAAAACATAATGCCAAATTAAACAACAACCATCTATATATATAACTCAGAACATTATTTCAATATAAATATGGTGCACCACTCAATTGTGTGAGCACAACTATGGGGACTATTTACTTCACTCTCACTATCAAACAAATTAAAACTATAACTAGAGGCCCCATTATCTCTATGAGACTTCAATCTATATTTACACATAATCTCTCACTCCTAGTACATGACAAGCTCATCCCTACACTATAAAAACTCTCATTGAAGTCATATGTAATCATATACTATATGACTAATATCTCCACCTAGAGCACTAAGAAAGGGCATGGCAAACCTCTATAGATATGCATGTAACTCATCTCTATCTATTATTGATCACCTAAATTCCATAGTTTATATCATTTGCTGATAAAATAAATGGGCATGTACCCTAACTACATTGGTGGCCCTCTCCACCAATCCATCATCCATGCCATCATCTAGGATATGTCATGTAAATTGATGCAACACCAAATCAATTATAGCATCTCAATACTCTTCATTTCCTACACCTACAAGTATCTATATAATTCATAATAATCCTATCCTATAATCCCATAATCTCATAATCAACTTTACATAGAAAATACAAACATACTGCCTAACTTACCATCAACGTCCCTTAGGGTCTCTACATTTAGTACCTCATATTGGATCATCCCACCTCTAAAAAATAGAGGTGCCCATATATGGTCACTTCACCAAGCCATGTAAGCCTCAATCACTCAAACATCATTTTTATTTATTACCTCAATCTTAGGATCACTCTCCATCACTGGCATAGGATTTATCTCAACAATCAATGGCCTCAACCTACAACTTGTCCTTGCAAGAGCCTAGAAACTCTTCAACCACACCATAGGTGTAAGGGACACACCCTGTACAACATCAAATTATCAGGTAACACTAATACTAAAACTACTCATATACATTATCCCAATGATTATGTATCTAAAAACTAACCCAATTCTAACTTAGATGTATTATATCCTTAGACCATATTTGATATCCCCTTTATGGTCTCTAAATGATATCCTTTACTCTCAAACTATCTAGTAACTATTGATACTATGTAGTACTCCTCCTTAGTACATGCCCTATCCTAGTCTATCTATCTATACATACCTATGAATGATCCCATCTATCATATGGATGTGCCATTGGCCTACTCATATCTATGTGATTATATGCCTAATAGTGTAATAGTGTTGATGCACTGACACCCCCACTACTCATCTCCTATGTAAAGTGGTATAGGTCCCTATATAAATGAGCAAGCATGGTATGAACCCAAGAGTACATGGTGTCATGATGCTCTATTTCCTACACTATCTCATACATCTTGTAAGAGATAGACAAACCACTCTCATCCATGGAAATAAATGATGACAATAGTATAGTTATAAAAATTTGTAGTCATAGAATATCAACCATCACAATCATGGTCAACAATATGTCACTCTAGTTACTTGAGTGACGAGTCCCTAATGCCATGATATAGAAGTACCCAGATGCCCACTATATATCTTGAACAATAATAACCTCCAATAATAGAGCTCATTTCCCATAGATAAGAAACCATAAGATCTAATATACATCCTCTAATGTCATAATCATCTCACCCATAGGTAGACAAAATGTACATGTGTCTGCATTCCACCTCTCACATAATGTAGTGATCATATGATTATCCCAATGCATAGGTTCCAAGAAAGCAACATATCACAAGATTTCTCTCTTGATCACCTTTATATCCACATAAGACAAGGGCAAACCCTATATATTCTCCATCACCTTACCTATAAAAAACTCTCTCATATAGTTATCAACTTTTTAAATTAAAACTAAATTTGACATTAGTAAAATAAAACTAAAACTAGTAAACAACAATAAGAATTATATATTAGTCAATAATTCTAAGGACCACATCTTGGGCCTATTGGACACTAACACTTCCCATAGGATAATAGTGTTGGATAGTAACACCATACTTTGGATAGTAGTGCCAAGAATGGGACACTAGTGCCAACTTCTCCAAAACAGCCCTAAAACACTCTTTTTCTAGTAAAACTAGTAATAAAGACAACAAAAAATGATAAAAATAGGAAAATTTTAATTCCCTTACCATGTTATCATCCTCCTCAGCCTTAATCTATGCCTTGACCACCTTATAGTGTGATAAACTAGCATCTCATCTCCTCAAAATGGTTCTCTCTCTCAAACTAAAAATTCTTTCCACTCAAATGATTCAAATGAATTACCAATGATTCAAAATGACCTATTTAAGTCATAACTTACACAATACCACCTTATTAAGGTTACCCCTACATGCCTATTTTGATAACTAATGTAAACTCTCTTTTTATAACCATATCTTGAGAACTATACCTTTGATTTATAAATTGTTTCTTACACATGGGACTTGACAATGATACGTTATGTCCCATATTGGTTAAATAAATTGCCTCATAATTTTCAAACCTAAAAAAGGAAAAAAAAATAACATTATACTAATAATACAATATACCAAACATCTATCCAATTACATAATAAATTATTAACTCCAACATAATTAATACATTATTTCAAACCTAATACAACATTACAACTGCCAAATAACACTGGAACATTGATATTTAACACTTTTGGTTAATATCCTCATCATAGTCTCAACTCTCCCACCCAAAGGGTGGTAAATATGCATAGATTACTTTAGACATACATAGTTACATTCAAATTTAGTCATACATAGTTACATTCAAATTTTTAGACACACATGTCTACACATGTTTACATAGGAATTCAGAGTCACAAATTTTTAGACAAATATAGACATAAATGTCTACACATGTTTACACAAGCATCCAAAGTCATAAATTTTTAGATATATAGATATACAGGTATACACAAGTTTACACAGGCGTTTAAAGTCACAAATTTTTAGATATATATAAACACATGGTTTACACATGCATCTATAGTCATATTTTTAGATATACAAACATACGAGTCTAAATAGGTTTACACAAGCATTCAGAGTCACATATTTTTAAATACATATAGACACACAAGTCTACACAAGATTAAATAGGCATCCAAAGTCATGCATTTTTAGATATATAAACACTAAGTTTACACATGCATTCAGAGTCATAGATTTTTGGATATACAGATTCACAGGTTTATGCAAGTTTTACATAGATATTTAGATGTAAAATCTACATAGATATACCAATATCTTTAGATATCCATATACACAACTACATCTCTTAGATATTAATATTAGGGGGTATGATGCAGAGTGCAAATTCTTGGTCCCCATTTTTAAAAATATCAAGTTACACTTAGTTGTCATCACATGTATCATCACCAATATCATCATCAAGTTTTTTCTAGATTGGGTCATAGGACTATCTATAGTGGTTGATCCATAGCATTAGACTAGACCCATTTTATATGCTTAGATTTAGAGTGGGGGCAAGTGAGTCTGATTTCTCCACACATTCAGTTTACATACTCATATTCAGAGTGGGGTAAAATGATCCTTTTTTTTCCATGCATTTAATTTATCTACTCATATTAAGAGTGGGGTAAAATGAGTCTTATTTCTCCACACTTTTAGTTTACATACTCACATTCAGAGTGGGGGAAAGTGATATTTGTTTCTACATGCACTCAGTTTACATTACTCAGATTTAGAGTGGGGGAAAGTGAACCTTGTTTATCCATACATTCAATTTAAGTAAATGGGGAATTCACACCATATGTCTTCCCTTAACATGTTACACTCTAGTTCTTATCCATTTATCTAGCCAAGAAGTGGGCTAAATATAGATTACATTCACATAGGCACTACATTGATGTAGGAGCATCATTCATAGGCTTAAATTATCAAAAAAAATTGTTTTATTTGTCAATTTTGTTTATATTTTTGTTATAAGTGATCATAGGATGATTAAATAACCTTTAGGTTTCATTTATAGTTGTTGGTTTTAGCTCTAGATGTTTAAAAACTCAAATTTGTCTTTTCCTGCCAAAATAGACTTTTTGAAATTTTGAATTGGTTAGGCCAGTTTAGGGGCTTAGTGTGTGTTTTGGATGAGTTTTCAAGGTATTAAATTGTTAGTATTAACTCTTGAAGGGTCCATGTGTCTATAACATGTGTCTTAAGTCATATGTTTGAGAAATATAAACTTGTATGTATGTTTAAGTACTTTAATTAACACTCTAATGACCATTAGAGGAATCCAAGATTAGTTAGAGAATTTATAGGATACATAAACCATATGGGATCCTTGGTAAGGATAATAATTCAATAATTTATGAATTTAATATCCAATAAAATCAAGAAGTTCCTTAATCTTGAAGACAAAAGGTGCAAACCATATTTTCTTATGTTTTGGCAAAAAAGATGACTGTGTATGTTTGAACATTAAAGAAATAATCCATAAAGAATAAATTTTGATGCTCATTATAAGTTTATAAGTTTATCACACTATTATTTAAGGTTATTTATACATTTTATTTCATCATTTTCATAAAGCTTTATGAAGAAACCAATACAAACCCTGTAGGTGACTGTGAATATACATGCAATCAAGATGAGAATTTTGATTAAGTGGATAATAGAGGTGTCAAATAGAGGATCAACGAGTCAAGAATGTGTATATGTCTTGTGAAAACCTTATTCAATAATCATATAATATTGAAACTCATTTTAAATCTTGAAACAACAAATTATTCCTCCTTGGGTTAACACAGTCAAGTTAAACCCTATGTTAGGGTTTCAAAACAAAATATTCATTTTTAGGATATGCCACCCTCCAAAAATCACAAAAAATGGTTATTAATTTGGTTATAATTTAATATAATATATTTTAAAGTTTTTATACATGTATGGAACTTCTATGTACATAAGTAGAGGACTAAGAATGAATCGGGCCTTGGGAGACCTAATTAGGGCTAGACAGAGGTTGGAAAAGTGATTTATGATTATATTTTGGTAAATAAAATTATTGGAGGGAAGGTATTAAATATAGGGTGCTAAAAAATCATCTTATATTCTCAATATCAATCTTCATTTCTCTATACCATTATAAAAAGTAAAAAAAAGGCTACAAGGAAGTGAGATAGTTTATATTAATTGGCTGCAAGTTGAGAGATTCACGTTTTGGTTGCTTAACTTCTACATCATATAGGTACAGATTATATTATATTTTATTATAGTACTTTCATTTCATTGCTATAATAAATGGGGGAGGGTGTAAACACCCTAATTTGGTCAAGCAACCACAGGTACTATGTTTTTTTTGCTTTTCCACATAAGGGTCTTAGTGATAGTTGTAGTTCTTATTTGATTGGTCATCTTGAGTCTTTTTTTAACTTTATTATTTCTTATTTTTCATATTTTTTAAACTCATATTAGTCATCGATTACCTTTTCCCAATCTTAGGTGCCCTTAGCCTGTCATTCGTGATTATTGATTTGTTATAAGCCTTAGGACATTAGCGTCACTTTCAAGATAGTAGTGCCACATGGTGTTAGTGTCCACTTGTGTATTTTGTGTTTTATGGGACCTTTAACCCATGTTTGATTCTTAACCCCTATTTGACCCTTATCTTATTTTTTTTATATCTTTTTCATGACTTGTTAGCTAGTATATAAGGTATTATATTCAAAATAAATATATTCCTATATAAAGAGACTCACAAGGCATTTTAAATCTAACACTTACTATTTTGGCACTTATTTAAATAAAATTAACTAATATTACAACTCAAATACCTTTCATAATACTCTACTTTCAAAATTAGACATTTGCATGCTTAATCAAAGAAGGGCATAGGTGAAATTCATTCTAGCATGTCATGCAAGTTGATGGTGCATGTTCCCTAAGGGATAATTACATATGATTGAGACCCATAACACTGGAATTAATTTAGGTAGTGGAAAAAAAATAGGGGTTTTATTCTACATGATCATAACATCCCATAACCCAAAATTTCCTTTCTTTTTACATTTGATTAATTCATTATTTTATGTGTGTAGGTATTCATTAGGGTTTTAGAGAAGATTCATCTAAAATAGTGACATGGATGGGACCCTGCACAACATAAAAATACCTATAGGACCTATATAAACCCCCATATCTTCCTTCAAATTTATAGATAGTCACTAAATAATCAATATTAGATTATTACAATCAATCTTCATTTATTTGTCCATTAGAAAAAGTTTTAAAAAATGTTATAAGGAAGTGATACAGTTTATATTAACTAGTATCAAGTTGAGAGAATCAGGTTTTGGTTGTTTAACCTCTACATCATTTTGGTTTCAGAGCCAAAATAAGACACTTCAAATTTATTGAAGGAGGTTAGATTCTCTGAGAGGAATACAAGTTGAGATTGTTTGGTTAATTGCCTAAGTAGGGACAATATGCCACCTAAGAGAAATGCAAGAAGTGAAAAGAAAAAAATTATACAAATGGGAGATGTAATATTTTAGGATTTGAGGAATTTTATATTCAACTTTGATGCAAGACTCACAACAGTTGAGGTCAATCAAAGAAAATGAGTAGTCACAGGTAATTTAAATGACCATGAGCAAGAATAGCCATAGGTACCATAGTTGGAATATGAAATAGAGAGAGAAAATAAAGAATACAAGTTTGAAAGGTTATTGAAGGTAGTGAAAGGACAAATATCCATGACAAAACTAGATATTACAATGTATGTAGGAAACTTTAGTGGAGAAGAACTCCTTGATTGGATAGGAGATTTAGACAAGTATTTTGAATTTGAGGATGTACCTGAAGAACAACAAGTAAAGTTTTCTAGGACTAAGCTAAAGGGTCATGCATCCCTATGGTGGTATTACGTACAAGATTAGAGGAGGAAAAAAGGAAAATCCAAGATTAGGTCTTGGGATAGAATGGTTGCCAAGTTGAAAAGCAAGTTCTTTCCTAGTGAATTGTAATATCCCCTTCTAAACAGGAAATATAGCAACACAAAAAATCTGAACCAAGATATAATTGCTGTTGAGTAAATTCAGAAAGATCACAATAATATAGTCTCTTAATAAAAAATTACAGATTGTATCACTTGTCCTTCTAAATTATTACAATTGCAGTCCTCTAATATGCATATAAATATGAAATACAGTCTTGAAAACCCTGGCTTTGCAAATCTGGACGTGCAAATTGAGTTCTGGGAAGTCTCGGCCCTTCTGTGTCGACACACAGTCGCCGTCGTCGGTCGATATCTCACCGACGTCGGTCTCTGCCAGTCGGATTTCTGCCAACGTCGGTCTTCAGTCGACCGATGTCGGTCACTGAAACCCTCTGTCTGCCGAAGTCGGTTCCTGCACTGATCTGTACGAACCCGTACAGATTCTGTACAGCCGCAAATTAAGCACAACTTCCCTGTTTTCAACCCCTGATCTGAAGATATATGTCTCTAGCACAGTAGATCTCTAGCTGTATAATTTATTGAATC
The DNA here is from genome assembly GCA_037957365.1 of Torreya grandis. Taxonomy (NCBI): domain Eukaryota; kingdom Viridiplantae; phylum Streptophyta; class Pinopsida; order Cupressales; family Taxaceae; genus Torreya; species Torreya grandis. Next base: position 2,040,174 of record JARHVA010001984.1, read on the forward strand.
AAAACATAAAGCAATAAATACCTGGAATATCTGTGATAACTTCTGTGTGAAGTTATCTCTCAAACCTGAAATTCTGTGATAACTTCTGGATGAAGCTATCTCTCACTTTGGCAATAGATCAGCTGATATTCCACAGCCTCTTAATTACACACACTGAAGAGGGAACGTTCTCCAATGCAAATGGAATCCTTGAACCCTAGGCTCAGTCTTCACAGAAGAAATTCTCCAAAATCAATATCAATAATCAATAGCATAATGAACAATGGCCTCCATGAGAAACCCTTATACCCTCACAAGATGTGCTTGCCCTAATTAGGGTTTTATTAAATTAGAATTAGGGTTTCTAATTAAAATTAGGCTAAATAATTAATATTTGATTAAATCAATCAAATATTAATATCTCCCTCAATACATGTCAGATCGACGAACCGATCGAAGCTAGTGAATCAGGGAGTGATTCCGCACATAACCATACCATAATAAAGGCACTCCGCTGCATATCAAATATCCCTAAAAAGTAGGAGCCCTGGCCAAATATGTTTGAAATAACCTGAATGAAAATCAAATGTAGAAATCCTGTGAATCAAAGTCAAGCCAAGCTCCATTATGACCCTCTATCCATCCTATTAGCCTACGAAGGTTGCATAATAGGCTAACCATGAACTCAAAACATGTCACCTAAAAAGGGGACATGACAATCCACCCCTCCTGAAATTGCTTGTCCTCAAGCAATCACTGAATGACAATTCAATCAATCCACCTGGATCCCAAATATAGTTTTGATCTCCACCACTGTCAATTAACACGACCCCCATGCCATGTCCATCCCAACTCTCATGTAATGGTGTCACATCATCTCTAGTACTAAGATAAGCACTCCAACATCCAATCCATAAATGAAAGTCAGCAAGTAAACTCCTCACCTAAATAATATCTGAAATTGGATAGTGAAGACTAGAAATAGTCATATCATCATCACCCTGTGATCCGGCTGTAACAAAAAGTTGAGTCCTCACCACATGTGACAACTCCTGGACTGAAGTCACCTCAAGATCAAGCTCATCCTCGTACCTCTCCTGTACTGGTGCCAATGTGCTCTTGTCATCACCCTCTATCATGTTATGTGGTATAGGTACCTCCATCCGATGAAAAAACATATATCTGAAGCTGCTGCCCTGTATTGCCTTAAGAATATGTGTCGTCCCATCAACATTAAAGAGAACCTCCATGTCCTTGAGATGAAGAGTAACTTCCTCAAATGAATGAAGCCACTTCATACCCAAGACTAAGTCTATATCCCCCATGTTTACCACATAATAATCAGCGTTGAACTCATAGTTGTTCAAGCGCAATGGGAGGTCTCTAATCATACGCTCACACTTAAGAGTGTGACCATCGGCTACCTTAACTCTGATGCCCTCAAAACCTTCTGTAGTGAGTCCACGCTTCTCCACAAATCTAGCATCTATGAAATTGTGAGTGGCTCCTGTATCAAGAAGGGTGATAACCTTCTGCCCTACCAAAACTCCACGGAGTCTGAATGACTCATCTGACTGTATGCTAGATATGCGGGCCTCCTGTAGGTGAAGCTCTAACTCTGCCTCTACATTAGGCCCTGAAGCCTCTACCTCTACCCCCTCAGCACTGTTATGCTGTTCGAAATCCTCAGAATCTGACTCCTCATAATATATCCACATCATACGATTCGCCTTGCCCTTAGGCCTCAAAGGACAATCGTGATGGATATCATATGGTCCTTTGTAGTAGAAGCAAAGCTTCTTCCTGCGCAGATCATTAAGTGCCTCACGATCCAAAGGTGGTGCTGCTGGATTAGCCTTTGAATCATTTTTAACTCCGGATTTATCTATGTTAAAATCCGGTCTCTCCGTATCCCCGTGGGAGTGCTTATGGTCTCTAGAAGAAGAAGTACCTTTGGTGTTAAATTTATTGGATGGGGCTGCCATCTCCATATCACGTGCCTTCCTCATAGCTACCTGTAATGAAGGAGGATCAAAGGCTTTGATCCAACCCCTCAATGGCTCTGTCAATCCCTCTATGAAGAGAACTACCAATGTATGCTCTGAAATATTGGGTACCATGACTGCTAATCTCTGAAACTCACCAATGAAGGACTCCAAGCTAGCTGTTTGTCTCAACTGTGCCAGATCTCAGAAGTAAACCTCGGGATCTCTCCTATCAAACCGCTCAACCAATCTATCCACAAAGTCCTGGTACTCTGTCACTTGATTATGCTGAAGTGTTACCATACCATGGTACCACCAATCATGTGCTACTCCATCTAAGTGCAAAGTGGCGTATTTGATGGCATCTATCTCTGACATTGGTCTCAACGCCAAAAAGGTGTCAAGCTTATGAACCCAAGCTTGAGCTGTCATCTTACCGCTGCCGTCAAAAGTAGTCAAAGAAAGCTTACCAGTAGCCTTTTGTAGCTCACTGAATTGGACTCTAGGTCTCCTGTCCTGTCTAGCCAATCTATAGTGCTCTCTCCTCAAATTGACAAAATGATCAAAGGTTGTTCTCTCCTAGATATGAGGAGGTAATAAGTCCCACTCATCATTTACAGCCATGTAAACATCTGCAAATGGAGAATTCCCTGCCTCCTCATCTGCTGGTACCTCTGGTTCTTCTTGAATAAATGAAGGGCGTGTAGGTCTATCCGCTGTTCTGGAGCGAGTCTGTTGTGGTCTCTGATTAACCGTAGCACTCCTATCATCTCTTTGGTCCCTGTTCTGTCCATTAGGTGCATTCATTCTCTCTATCATGGTCATAAGTCCCTGTAGTGTCTGAGCCATCTGCTATTGGCTTATCATCATAGCACGCTGAAACTCTCTGGTGGCCTGATCAACATCATACCTGTGGCCCCTGGGTGGGCTGCCCTCATGTCTGTCACTCATGATGATCGGTCTCTGATCTAACAACTGGATACCTTCAAGCAAGGCTCAGCTGCGTGTGTTATACCTGTGTGGTCCCAACTCTTGTGGCTGCATAAGATCTATAGACCCTCAGGCTGGCAAGATTTAGCTCTGATACCACTGTAATATCCCCTTCTAAATAGGAAATATAGCAACACAAAAAATCTAAACCAAGATATAATTGCTGTTGAATAAATTCAGAAAGATCACAATAATATAGTCTCTTAATAACAAATTACAGATTGTATCACTTGTCCTTCTAAATTATTACAATTGTAGTCCTCTAATATGCATATAAATATGAAATACAGTCTTGAAAACCCTGGCTTTGCAAATCTGGAAGTGCAAATTGAGTTCTGGGAAGTCTCAGCCCTTTTGTGTCGACACACAGTCGCCGTCGTCGGTCGATATCTCACCGACGTCGATCTCTGCCGGTCGGATTTCTACTGACGTCGGTCTTCAGTCGACCGATGTCAGTCACTGAAACCCTCTGTCTGCCGAAGTCGGTTCCTGCACTGATCTGTACGAACCCGTACGGATTCTGTACGGCCGCAAATTAAGCACAACTTCCCTGTTTTCAACCCCTGATCTGAAGATATATGTCTCTAGCACAGTAGATCTCTAGCTGTATAATTTATTGAATCAAAACATAAAGCAATAAATACCTGGAATATCTGTGATAACTTCTGTGTGAAGTTATCTCTCAAACCTGAAATTCTGTGATAACTTCTGGATGAAGCTATCTCTCACTTTGGCAATAGATCAGCTGATATTCCACAGCCACTTAATTGCACACACTGAAGAGGGAACGTTTTCCAATGCAAATGGAATCCTTGAACCCTAGGCTCAGTCTTCACAGAAGAAATTCTCCAAAATCAATATCAATAATCAATAGCATAATGAACAATGGCCTCCATGAGAAACCCTTATACCCTCAAAAGATGTGCTTGCCCTAATTAGGGTTTTCTTAAATTAGAATTAGGGTTTCTAATTAAAATTAGGCTAAATAATTAATATTTGATTAAATCAATCAAATATTAATATCTCCCTCAATACATGTCAGATCGACGAACCGATCGAAGCTAGTGAATCAGGGAGTGATTCCGCACATAACCATACCATAATAAAGGCACTCCGCTGCATATCAAATATCCCTAAAAAGTAGGAGCCCTGGCCAAATATGTCTGAAATAACCTGAATGAAAATCAAATGTAGAAATCCTGTGAATCAAAGTCAAGCCAAGCTCCATTATGACCCTCTATCCATCCTATTAGCCTACGAAGGTCGCATAATAGGCTAACCATGAACTCAGAACATGTCACCTAAAAAGGGGACATGACATGAATACATCACAAATTTTTATAGGAAGCTTCAAAACCTAAAACAAAAAGAAATGGGAGTAAAATAATACACTAAAGAATTTTATAAACTGAGTATCAGATTAAGTCATATGGAAGATGATTTTGATAAGGTGGATAGGTATCTTAATGGTTCAAGCTATGATTTGTAAGATGAATTGAGCATTGGTATTTCAAAAAACTTGGAAGAGTGTTACTAGCTAGTCTTAAAAGTAGAGGACAAGCTTAATAGGAAGAAAAAAAACAAAAAAAAGGTAGAGGTAGACATTTTAGGGGTAGATATTAGAAAGGGGTAGAGGTTACTCATAAATACATTAAGGGGAGTCTAGTACTTCAAAAGAATAACCATCTAGCTCAAAAGGACAATTTAGAGGTAGAAGACCATATTTTATGGGTGGTTATTCAAGAGGTAAATGATCAGTTGGATTTATAGGTAGTTGTGCAAGTGCAACAAGTTTTTTGGACATAGGTTTTTGGGAGTGTCCAGAGGATTAGATAATAGGAACTCAAAGAATAAAAAGTAAAAATTAGATTGCTCCAATAGTTGAAGAAGGCAATATTTGTTCTCAATCACTTTTGGAGGAACAAAAGGTAGGAGAATATTTACTTATGCTGATAATGTTGATCAAGACACCTAAGGAGAGGGATCCACCACAATGAAAAACACTTTTTTAAAATTATTGCAAGTGCCAAGTTAAGTATTGTAAAATGGTTATTGATTTAGGAAGTACATATAATTTGGTCTCTAATGAAATGGTAGACAAATTAATATTAAAGAAGTTTCCTCACCTGACACAATATAAAGTCTCATGATTGAATAAAGGATAGTAGGTTTTGGTTAGTGAATAAAGTTGGGTGGAATTTCAAGTTGGAAGGTACAAAGATAAGGTCTTTTATGATGTGATTCCCATGGATGCTTATCATATGATTATTTGGAGGCCTTATAAATATGACATAAAATAACCCATGATGGTATAATAATGAGTGTAGCTTAGTAAAAGATGGTGTTAGTCACACCTTCCCACCTATGAAGGATGAAGACAATAAACAACAAGTTGGATCAATTGTGATGTTAGTTAGTGGGAAAGAATTCTTAAATACTATGAATGAAGAGGATTTGGGCTTTGCATTAGTATTAAATCCTAGGATTGTTATGACAACCACAAAATTTAATGATTTTCCTCAAGAGATTCAAGACATGTTGGAAGAGTATGTATAAATTATAGTTAATGAGTTTCCAAGTACATTACCATCCATGAAGAATATTACTCATCACATAGATTTTGTTCTATGAACAATCTTGCCTAAAAAGGAATCCCAAAAGATCAATCCTAAGGAGAATTAATAAATTAAGAGATAATTACAAGAATTCTTAGACAAATGGCTAATCAAAGAGAGTCTTAGTCCTTGTGTAGTTCCTATAGTGTCGGTGCCCAAGAAAGAAGGTGAGTGGAGAATATGTAAATATTCTACAGTTATAAACAAGATCACAATCAGATACAAGTTTCCTCTCCCTAGGATGGAACAATTGATGGATTTATTGAGTGGATCAATCTACTTCTCAAAAATTAATCTCAAAACTGGATATTATCATATTAGGATTAGACAAGGGGATGAATGAAAAACTACTTTTAAGACTAATGAGGGGTTATATGAATGGTTGGTTATGTCATTTGGCTTGACAAATGCACCAAGTAATTTTATTAGGATTATGAATGAAGTCTTCAAACCTTTTATAGGTAGGTTTTTAGTATTCTACTTGGATGATATTCTCATTTACAACCCTAATAAGGAGGAACATCTTCATCATTTGCATGTAGTCATGAGAAGGATGCAAGAGGAAAGGTTGATAATCCACCACAAAAAATGTGTTTTCATGAAATCATAACTATTTTACATAGTATTTATCATTTCTCAAGGAATACTTAATATGGACAAGGACAAAGTGAAGGCAATCAAGGAATGGCCAACACCTAGAATAGCTAGAGAGGTAAAGAGTTTTCATGGACTTGCAAGTTTATATAGGAAATTTATTATAAACATCAGTGGAATTTGTGCTCCAATAATAGATACTATTAGGGGACATAAGAAATTTTTCGTTGGGATTGAGAAGGCTGAAAGGAATTTTCATTATTTGAAGCAAATAATTACAAAGCAACCTATTTTAGCATTAACATACTTTAACAAGGCTTTCTAGATAGAATGTGATGCAAGTGGAGTGGAAATAAGAGTTTTTTTAAAGCTAAGAGAGTAGGCCAATATCTTATTTCAATGAAAAACTCAATGATGACAAAAGAAAGTATTCATCATATTACTTAGAATTCTATGTAATGGTGTAGGCCTTGAAGAAATGGTAGCGTTACCTAATGCCTAAAGAGTATCATTTACAAAGATAATCATGCACTTCAATTTATCTCTAATCAACCTAAGATAAACCAAAGGCACATGAAATGGATGGAATATATATAAAGTTGTATCTTCACCATCGAGAATAAGCAAGGAAAAAGCAATAGGGTAGTAGATGCATTATTTATAAGAGTCTTTTAAGTGCATGAGATACAACTTATAAGTGTTGGTATTGAGTCCCTCAAGGAGATGTATGAGGATGATGAAGATTTCAAAAAATTATACAATGCTTGTAAGCATCCAACTACAGTAGGTATAGAACCATAGCTGGACTATATCATACAAGATGGGTTACTATTCAAAGGTGTGTATATATGTGTGCTAAGAACTTCAATAAGAGATAATTTGATCTAAGAGAAGCATAATGGGAGTATGGTAGGCCACTTTGGGCTTGATAAGACTTTGGAACAACTCACTAGGCACTATTTTTTGCCTAAAATGAAATCACAAGTGAGATGATATGTTGAGAGGTGTAAAGTTTTTTAAATTGACAAAGGGAAAATAACCAATGTAGGTTTATATAAACCTATACCAATCCCAAATAGGTGTTGTAAATACATAAGCAAGGACTTTATGATGGGGTTGCCTAAAACATAAAGAGGTTTGACTTCATATGTGTAGTTGTGGATACATTTTTCAAAAATGGAACATTTTATTCATTTCAAGACCAAAAATGATGGTGCCCATGTGGAAAATTCATTATTTAAGGAAGTATTAAGACTTGATTGGCTGCCACTAAGTAATGTATCTCATAGAGATACTAAATTCCTAGGCCACTTTTGAAGGACACTATGGAGAAAGCTAGATATAAATATAAGTTTCATTTTTGCATACCACACTAAAATAAATGGTCAATCTAAGGTGGTTAATATGATTCTTGGGAACCTATTGATGTGTCTATCTAAAGATAATCCCAAGCAGTGGGATCTTGTATTACTCCATGCAAAATTTGCTTATAATGACTCCTCCAATATGAGCATTGGCATGAGTCTTTTTCAAGTGATATATGGTGTGAAACCTAGAGGAGTGTTTGAGATAAAAATATTAGTAATATGTAAAAGATAAGTGATGAAGGATAATATTTTTTTAGTGGCCATGAAATATGTTCATCATAAGGTAAGAAAAAAACTAGAAGCTAATGTGGAGAAATACAAAAAATAAGAAGATGTGAGAAGAAGAGAGGTAAGTTTTTAAGTTGGATACTTGGTTTTGGGTCATCATAGGAAGGATATGTTTATAATAGGTGAGTATAATAACATGAATATGAAAAAAATAGTCCTTTTAAGGTGCTTAGAAATTTTGCTAATATGCATATGAGCTAGAATTGCCTAGTGATGTAGGCATATCACCAATTTTTAATGTTTAAAACTTATACCCTTACAAAGAAGGAGAAAAAAATCAATACATAGAAGAGTAATTAGATAAAATAGGTACAGATTAGGCAAATTAGTTTCCTCAATTCAAACTAGTTGAACCAGAGTGCATCTTAGACAAGTAAGTGGTCAAGCAAACTAGGGACAAATAATATTTTAAGTATTTGGTCAAGCAGAATCAACATCCCATTGAATATGTTACATGGATGATAGAGAATGAAATCAATAAGTATGGGATTACTCTAGGATAACTCATTGATAATAGTACCTGAGTGTTTTTTCTCTTTCCCCTAGGAGTATGATGCAGGAGCATCATTCTTAGGCTTAAATTATTGCAAATTTTGGTTTTCTTTTTTAATTTTGGTTTAGTTTGTATTCTAAGTGATCCTAGGATGATTAGATAACCTTTATGTCTCATTTATAATTATTGGTGTTAGCTCTATATGGTTAAAAATTCAAATTTGGCTTTTTCCACCAAAATAGACTTTTTGTATTTTTGAATTGGTTGGGCCAGTTTAAGAGTTTTATGTGTGTTTTAGAGGTGTTTTCAAGGTATGAAATTGTTAGTATGAACTTTTGAAGGGACAAAATGTATATAAAATGTATCTTAATTCATGTTTTTGATAAATATAAACTTGGATTATGTTTAAATATTTTAATTAGCACTCTAAAGACTGTTGGAGGAATTTAAGATCAATTAGAGCATTTCTAGGACAAATAAAACATATGGGATCTATTGACCATTTTAACCCTAATTCAAAATGGGTCAACCCCCTATATTAAAAAACCTGATATAAAGTTATATTATAATATCGTAGGGTGTGTCATATTCAATTTGATGTGCTTTCATATGTCATGAGCCTTGGTCATGGTCATGTCCTTATGTCATTTAGGGGTCATATATGGATCATAAGTGAGGATGGTATGATTTTAAATGGCTTAAAATTGTTATAATATCTCTTAAAATGTCTAATATTTTAGATTCTTTGTCAATAATGTTAGGAAAAACTTAAACTTGTAGTTTCCTAATTGAAAATCAAGAAAACAACTGAAAAAAGAGGGGTTTTGAAGGTTATATGGCATATGGGAGAGAGTGGCATGTGGGAAAATATTATGGAGTGACATTTAAACTTACCTAACTATATTTCCATGATTAATATTCTTTTTAAGTGATAAAATTAGACCAAAACCATTTTTATCTCTCCATCACTCCATTATGCAAGTAAAACTAATCAATAGGTCTTTGGATGGTATGACCAGTAGGATAACTTCTAGGTAAAAATATGTTGGTGGTGGATATTAAAATTGTTAAGATTAATTTTCATGTTTGTATTTGGAAGAATGGTTGTCTATACTTTATGAACCATTCTTAATAAGTTGACTATCTTATTTTGTTATCTAATCCCCATACCTTATATGTTTTACCTTTTTTTGAGCATGTCCATATAATCTAGTTGGTGAAATGGATTCCATAGGATGGTATAGTACTTATCACATGTTTTCCATATTTTTTTCATATTTATAAGTGTTTTTATCAGTTCAAACCTCTTAGATTTCAAGAAGAGTATGATAGTGAGGTTGTAGTCAAGTTGCACCAGTTGTAAAAGGTTTATTTCTCTAAAATAATTTTGAAGCAATGTTTGGTGTTGTGTTTCACTCCTATAATTTCTTCTTGAAAACATCTCCTTCTAATCTTACTCTCAAATATTATCATCATGAAGGTTGTAGTCAAAATGTGAGACACAATCACCCTCTATTAACTTTCACTTACAATCATGGTGTTTTAAGCTTTGATCATGGTTATGAAGATGTTTTGAAGATTTTTAAGGCATAAAACACATTATTGGAGAATAATACATCAAGATAAACTCTCAAATAACATAATAAGATTTGTGACAGTCAATGCAAATCTCTAACATAGTCATACACCATTAGTGTGCATATATAGGTGTTCTCAGGAGAATGTCACATTGAGATGGGTATTAAAAATTTATTGAAGAGTATCAGGATTGTAAGAATTAATTTAAACACATTTTATAAGGTTATGAACTATTTTAAATCCCATATATTTTACAAGTTGTTTACCTCAACCTCATTGCATGTCTATTACAATGCCCACCTATAGGTGGCTTACACAAAGATCTAAAGGTGAAATATAAAGATGTCAAAAATGTTTTAAAACCTCCTTCAAGTTTGGGGAGATTAAAAATAACTTGAGAATTATGTTTAAATAATTATATTGGAAATCAGAGTTGAGAGGCCATTGTTCAAATTAAAGATCTAAGTTTAGGGACCAATTCCCTAAAAGCTACAAAACATGGCCCTATGCACTTTGGTGATGCCATATAACAGTGTTACAAAAGTATAGATGAGTCTAAATTCATCCTATCTTGTATCCATATCATAAATTTATAACCTTGAAAAATAAATTGGATGTGTGACTTGAGGAATATGTTGTCTGAATCCTCCATTTTCAATATTATTCACTACAGTTATTCAATGATTTATATAAGATTTGAACTCTCAAGTGCTTTCATAACTCAAAGTTGTAGTATAGAGGTATATCTTCATGTTAGGTGGTCTTTTTGAGTTGATAAAAAAAATTGGTTAAAAATTAATCAAGAAGGATATTAAATGAAAGGAATATACTTACACCATCACCTACAGGTGCCTTTCCCTCAAAATATCCACCTACAGCCTGACTATAAGTTCTCACTAGCCATGACATATACTTTGGAGAAATACTAGGATTGAAAACGTAAAATTTTCCGTTGGTATATGATTATAAACACTTTAAAGATTACCTAAATTATTAAACATAGGGTTTGAAATTGGAAACACACCTACAAGATGTTTATTATGTTCCAAAATAATCAACTATAGATGATAATCGAATGACAATGAGCTAAAACAAGTGACTTGGGGTATATATTATCATGAATATGATGAGAAAAAAGTCTAGATGAATTTTAAAAGGAAGTTATAAGGATAAAATAAGTCCTTATACATTGTGTTCAAGGTCCAATCATGCAGTCATCACCTACAAGGACAATTAGTAGTCTAGACCAGTCAAGTACAAGGTATATAATAGAGAGGTTGGAAAAGGTTTAAGTGATAGATTCATTTGAAAAGAATACATAGTGATGGTATACATATCAATGGACCACCATATCAAGGAAATAGGGGAAGGAGAGATCCTAATAATGTAGCCTATAGTCACATGTCTAAAGCTTGCACAATCAACTTTCTCCATGAGTCTGCATTGGGTTTTATGAGTTTTGGAGGTGTTATCCATGTAATAAAAAGATAAAAAAAATTATATATAATCCAAAAAACATGTATAATAAAAAAATACATTCATTTTTATGGTAAAATAGGGTAAGTTCCCTTTATTTTGTTTCAAATAAAGGGCATTCCCCAAGGGTGCAAACCTATATGTTTTGAGAATAAGAGGATGACAAGGTGATCTAGGGGTTTATGGAACATTTCAAGTGGATGTGGAAATTTTTTATAAACATGAAATAACATTCGTAATAATTTAAAAGTTTTATAAATCTATCAGGGTGTCCTAAACCTACAAGTATGTAGACAAACATATTAGGTCTAGTTTAGGCCTAAAGCTTAATTGGGGGGGTCAATATCATTTGTAACACTAGATAGACATTGTAAATCATTGGAATATGTTTTTATAGAGAAATAAATTGTGTTAAAACTATTAAAATGTAAAGGATACCATAGGTAATCCATTTCTTGTCTCACACCAACTCAAGCCTATGCAGAATGGAGAACAAAGCTCAAGAGGCTAACTTGAGATGATCACACCCACATGGAGAATTTGAATGGGAGTATCAGGATTTGGGGGATGTTGAATAAGGTATTAATAAATTATTTTTTGGAATTTTTTTAGTGTTTGAATGTTAGACCTTTATGAACAAACCTTATGGGTTAGAAGTGCTCTAAACCATCTAAAACCCTTGTTAGTGACCTGATTGGTAAAATTAAGGAGGATAAGAATATAGATTCACTATAATGTCTTTGGAAATGGTTTGAATTTTCCTAGGACTATCTAGGTCTCCTTATCATCAACTTTATTTTCTCCCTACTTATACAGACAAGGTGAAAATATGATTTTTTTGACTATTTTTGGTATTGTGTAGGTATGGTGGGGTTTCAAAGGATACAATCCACTTTGGGTGGAATGATGGGACTTAATATAAATATAAATTTTTATAAATTTCCTTATATAATTTCACAAATGCCTTTTCCAATAACTTCATCTCATCTAGTCCACACAAGCATAGTGAACAAGCAAATGAGAAGGTGAAAACTTCAAGTGGGAGGCCTTTTAAGGTCTACATGAGGAATATAAGGCCATGAGGGGTCATAAAAGGTGGCATAAACTCATATATATATATATATATATATATATATATATATATATATATATATATATATATATGAAAATTGAAGATAACTTTAGTGCCAAGTGTGAGGGGTGAGTGAAAAAGGATTTATTTGGACTATATGTAGTGATAACTCATCTCTAAAAGAATCTTGATGAATAGGGACATCTCCAATGCATCTTTGAGAATTTATACAACTCCTCCCTCTCATTAAAATAATAAAATATATCCCTAGTATATTTTATATAATTATAAGGAGGCCAAATGATGAAGACAATTTCTTGACATGCAAATGAGGAGTCCTATGCCACATTTTAGGAGTTCATGACTTTGAGGGACATTTGTCATATGATACCTTATATGGTTTATATAATAATTAATTATCATACATTTATAACTCCTTTTCTCAACATGTCACATGTCTTAGAGACTCTTGGACTTCATTATCTTCTCCTATCTCTCCAATTCTATAAGTAGTAGCCATTTTAGTTCTTGTCGACTAATACCACACCATGTATGGTGAATCCCTACTGGATTGACATTGTATTTTGACTTTAAAAAATTAATGAAAGTCTAATTTTGAGTTAATGAAAATTTTTATAAGTGTGAAAAGTGATGTATGGTGATGCTCAGAGATAATCTCCCATCCTTGCTTTTCTTTATCCTCTCATAGGTCATAGAGAGTGTAGCTAATGTTTTAGGATCATTTAAAGTTTAAAATTGTTCTTATAGTGTGAAATATGACCTATATTTCACTTATCTTGTGTTGCCTCATACATATCACATTTATATTGAAACACTTATATTATAATCTCTTAGGACTATGAAATTAGATTGTAGGTCTTATTTCATTATGATAGAAGTATGATATTATTGTGTAAATAATTATAGTGTATTAAACCATTTTATTAGTTTCATTTCATGTAAAATTTTATTCCTTTTATCACAATCAAAAAGTTAGTTAGGTGATAAGCACTTCAAGGCATATTTTGAAAGCTAGCCCTTAAACATAGAGGTATACTACTATAAGTAAACCCACATAACTATAAGTATTACAATGTTGTCCAAATATAGAGGAAACTTTAAAATCCTCCTCTAGGGTGTAATATTTGGTGATAAATTTTATGACATACCCAAAGGGACTCATTATCTTCAAGATAACTTATCAATGTGAATGTTGGTCTTGACAACATCAACTGTAAATTGGTGTGCTATTCCACATTTAATGACTCCATTTAAGGTAAAATCTATTTAAGTTCCATTTTTTTGTCATAAATTTAATCTCATAATTCATGGTCCTTACTAGTTAATTATCTAGTATATTTATCAATCCTATCAATCCACCAATTTATCCTAAACTTCCTCTTGAAGTTTAATAGCCTCATCCTAATCTACCTTTTAAAGAGAAAGAATATTTTGCTAGCCAAGAAAGTGAGGAGATTAAATAAATTGAATTTATTAAAGTAAATTTGGTTAGGAAATATGCCTTTCCTTATTTTAATACTAAAAATCCAATTCACCTTCAGGGTAATAATGACATTCTTCCTAATGATATAAACAATTTGCCTACATTCAATGGTGAAAGTCATGTCACACCTAGTGAACATATCAAGGATATCTCCAATTTTTGTAGTTTCCATAATGTTATTGTGCATAATATTTAAATTATAATCATTTCCATATCCCTTAGAGTTATATTTATTGATTGGTATAGGACTTTGCCTAGTGGATGCATCATATCATAGGATGACTTTGGAGTGTTGTTAACTTCAAAGTTTGAAGATGAAAGTGACCATACCTCTCTTATAAATCAGCTCAATGTGATTAAAAGGGATAACAAGGAAATAATTCATGAATTTAATGAGAGGTTTTTAAATACTTGGTATAGATTGCCTCCTCCTATGAGACCACCTACTAGCTCTATGCTCCCACATACTTGAGAGCCATTGGTATTGATATTAAAATCATGATTCAATCCATGGGTGGTTAGAGTTGAAAATTAACTAATTCAAGTAGGAAAGTTTCCACCTAAGGTTTATATGCCTCTAATACTTAATACTCCTATTAATACTCCAAATGTGGCCCAAGTTCCTAATGCCAACATCAAGCCTAAAGCTATTCCTGAAAAGGTAGATGATGCCATGGATCTATATGTATAAATTTAAATGTTAATAGGTCAACTTAGTTAAAAAATTTATCATCAAAATATTTATACCTATTATCATAAATATATCCAATAATATAAGAGAAGAAGAGATTAAGCGAATCCTAATTTCAGTACACCTGCCAATGTGTAATCCTAATTCCACTATAAATGTAAGAGAAAAGGTACACATGCATAACAACTTGGTGAAAAGAGAAGACTATAAATAAGGGAAATTAAATTATGAAAATGGGGTTAGATATCAATCTATATTTTATAAAGTAGGATTCAATCATCTCCTCTCAGCTGAAGATAAAGTCATGATGCAAGCAAATGAGGATTGGCAACCTCATGGAGAAAGTTTCACTAGCTTCCTAGTTGAGGACACTTTTATGATTGAACAAGGAATTTATATTTTAGACAAAACAATGGATGAGAGGAATGATATAGGAGGTGAAAATATCATGCCTAAAAGTTCATCTAATGATTCTACAAGGAAGCAAAGCATGGCTGCAAACATAGCAATCCCTAATGCTCCCACACCTTATTCAAATCAGAACATTGGAAGGTATACTCAAAGTGATACTATTACTTAAGTTTAAATAACTTATTTACCTCCAAGGAATCATTATGATTTGATCACTACTACCATAAACATATTGGATTATTTGAATAATTCTAAATCATCTATCTCTTTATAGGATGCCCTCCATATGCTTAGCCAAGAAGAGATCTTACAAAATAAATTATCCACTATCCCTACTATTACTTAACATTAAAGTCAAATTCATTGTCATGTTTATATTTAAAATTACCCTAATACCATTATCAAACCATATACTAAAGATGATAAACCTCTACCTTTCTATCTCACTCTCATAGTGGCTAATAAGCTAATACACAATTGCATAGTTGATAGTGGAGCTTATACTTTAGTCATGCCCAAAGTTGTAGATAATAAGTTGGGCCTAAAATATGAACCTCATATCAAAGGAGTGATTTATTTATATGTTACACCTACTAATACAATAGGGTTGATAAAAAATTTAAAGGTTTTCTTGCATGATTATCCTAACTTTCCTATCCTCCAAGACATTATTATAGTGGACATTCCTACTCATTTTACAATTTGCCTTTAAATAGAATTTATAACCAAGATATGTGGCTACCTCTCAGTTTATTGGTCCTTTTTGGCCTTTAGGATAAGTTATGGAACCAAGGTGACCATAAGAATTCATCTTCTTACAAGATTTCATATTGAACCCTATGTTGAGGCTAGACCTAACTTGAATTGTGTGATCAATGAGAAGGAATATTCTAATGTGGTTGATGGTGCTTCTAAAATTGAGGAGATATCTAACTTGTTTCTATATGAATATGGTGTAGATGCTTATGAGAATGATCCTTATGCATAATTTGAGAAAACTGACCTTGGCACTTATATCATGCATGAAGAGTCATTTTAGGGGGCTGAGGTGAGTGTCAAACATTATTTATCTCAAGATGTTAAATATAGTTACATGATTAAAGATTATTATTATGATAGGGTTAACAACCTAATTTATCACCATAGTGGGAATAATGAGGTCTTTCTTCTTGCTATTGATAAAGCTAACCTTGATGATGACACTCATGTTGTAGAGGAGGATGACTTATGGCAAAGGTTCAATGCTATATGTCAAGAGTTTGATCAATTATGTAATGTTACTTACCCTCATAATAAGTCTATAACTGATGTTTAATGTCTCACAAATTATGGAAAAGAGTGTCATGTTGTGAATGAGGAGTAACTATGGCAAAGCTTCAATTTCATATGCAACGAACTTAATAAGTTGGGTAAGGCTCCTTTTTTCCAAGAAATTTCATGTATGATATCAATATTGATAATGAGGATAATGATAAAATTCTTAAGTGTCTCTTCAAACATGAAAATGAATATCATTCTATTGATCAAGATTCTGTAGTCATGAAAGATCTTGATGAAGCTATCATCCAAGAAGTTTTAAAATGAAGAAAAAGGTCAAGGAAGATTTGGTTATGCTTCAAGGAAATTTAAAAGCTCCACTTGAGGTATAATCATTTGAAAAGGTGTTGGAAAATGGTGAAGAGAAGATTGATACTCCCAAACATCAAGCACATTATGTCCAAAAAGATGGAAAGGTTGAGGCAGCTATCATATCTTTCAATCTTCATTTTGAACAACATATAAGGGATATGATAGAGATCAAAATAGTTTTATCCTAAGAAAAAAAAACCTTGTAATTTAAGAGATATAATTCATGAAGGCTCCAAAAAGTCCATTTTTAGGCCTAAGAAGACATAGAGGTGGTAGGCTTCTTGAATATTCACATATGTAACTGGTTGATGATGGACATGATTCTAATGCTAGATTGCCTTCATAGAGTGAGAAAGATGAAAGGGGAACTAATTTTTACCATGGTTCAGTTATGATAATATGTTTCACCTCAAGAGTGAGGTTTTGTAATTAGTAGATTAGGTGTATGTGTCTTTCTTTCAATTGTGTTGTGTTCCATAAGTGTTCTTGAAAACACATGTTTGTTTCGCTTTGGTGTGTCTTATTTTATGTGTTTTCCTTGTGTTTGGTATGGTTTAAAAGTAAATTTATGTGTCAAAATTTTTTTATGAATGATTCCATTTCCCAATGGAGAGGATTAGGCTACTGGTCTTGGTATACCAAGCATAACACCCTTAAGAAATTTCCAAGAATGTTGGCCATTTTGACCCCAATTCACAATAGGTCAACCCTATATTGTCCAAGACATAATATATGGATCTATTATAATTTCATAGGGTGTTTTATATTCAATTTTATGTGATTTCATATGTTGTTAGCCTTGGTCATGGTCACATTTAGTCCTTATGCCATTTTATGTCATTTAGGGGTCATATATGGGTCATAAATGAGGGTGGTATAGTTTTTAAGGGTGAAAAAGTTTAATAATATCTATTAAAAAATAAAATATGTTCTATTACTTGTCATTACTATCAATACTAACTAAAACTTGAAGGATCCTAACTTAAAATCAAGAAAATAAGTGAAAAGGAGGTATTTTGAAGGTTGTACAGCCTATGGGAGAGAGTGTCACATGGGTTAATATTATGGAGTGACATTCAAAATTTAATAAATAAATTTAAATTATTTATCTACATTTTTAGTTCCAAAATTAGACCAAAACCATTTTATCTCTCCATCACTCCACTATGCAAGCAAAACTAGTCAACATGCCTTTGGATGGTATAGATAGTAAGAAGAATTCTAAGTAAAAATATATTTATGGTGGATATTAAAATTATTAATATTAATTTTAATTTTTTTATTTTGAATAATGGATACCTATACTTTATGAACCATTCTTAACAAGTTGATTGTCTTATTTTTCTAGCTAATCCCCACACCCTACAAGTTTTGCCTCTATTTGAGCATGTCCATAGAATATAGTTGTTAAATAATATTATAGATTAATTTAAATTAATTATCACATGTTTTAAATATATTTTTTCATGTTTTTATGAGTTCAAACCTCTTAGATTGTAGGAGTATGCTAGTGAGGATACAGTTAGATTGCACCAATTGTAGAAGGTTTATTTCTCTATAACGATTCAAAATAAATATGTGGTGTTTTTTCATGAATATAATGTCTTATTTAAAACATATCATTCCAATATTACTCTCTAAGACTAGCATCATGAAGGTTTTAGTTAAAATGTGAGACACAGTCAGCTCTCTGTTCATTTTCACTTATAATCATGGTGTTTTGAGCTCTGAGCATGGTTATGAATATGTTTTGAAGATTTTCAAGGGATGGAACACATTATTGGATCATAATACATCAATACAAACTCTAAAGTGACACAAGTAGAGTTATGGCAGTCAATGCAAATCTCTAACATAGTCATACATCATTAGTGTGCATCTGCAGGTGCTCTGAAGAGAATGTCACATTGGAATGGGTATTGAAACTTTATTGAATCATGTAAAGGGTTTAATAATTCATTTAAACACATTTAAAAATTTTCAATCCCATACATTATATAAATTGGTTATCTCAACCTCACTATCCATATACTACAATGTCCACCTATAGGTGGCTTACACAGAGATCTGAAAGTGTAATATAAAGATGTAAAACATGTTTTGAAACCTTCATAAAGTTTGGGAAGGTTTTAAAGACATTTAGAATCATGTTTTAATAATTATATTTTTAGGAAAATTTTAGATACCATGTTCAAATTGAAGCTCTAAGTTTAGGGACCATTTCCCTAAAATCTCTAAAACATATCCCTAGACACTTTTTGGTGATGCCATATAGTAGTGTTGTACAAGTCTAGATGAGTCCAAATGTATCCTATCTTGTTTCCCTATACTAATTGTATAAAATTTAAAAATAAAATGGATGTGTGACTTTAGGAAGATGGTGTTTTAAGGCCTCTATTTTTTATATTTGTTCATTGTAATTATTCAGTGATTTTTATAGGATTTGAACTCTCAAGTGATTTAACAACTCAAAGTTTCAGTATAAAGGCATATATTCATATTATGTGATATTTTTTATTTTAGATAAACATTTTTGGATAAAAATTAATCAATAAGGAGTTTAAATTAAAGGTATAGACTTACACCATCACCTACAGGTGCCTTGCCCTTAGAATATCTACCTACAACCTGACTGTAGGTACTCACTAGCCATGACATATACCTTGGAGAACTAATAGGCTTGAAAACATAAAATTTGACATTGTGAAATGATTAAAAATACTTAAAAAATCACCTAAATGTATTAAATACAGGGTTTGAAAGTTGAAACACACCTACAAGACCTCCATTTTATTCCAAAATAGTCAACTATAGCTGATTGTGGTATGACAGTGAGCTAAAACAAGTGACTTGGAGTATATCCTAACATGAATATGATGAGAACAAGTCTATATAAATTTTAAAATGAAATATAAGGCTAAAATAAGGTCTTAGACATTGTGTTCAAGGTCCAAACATGTAGTGGGAACCTACAGGGGTCATTTTCTAAGTAAAAAGCAAGAAAACACAATCAGTAGTCTAGACCAGTCAAGTATAAGGTATGTAATATAGAGGTTAGAAAATTTTTAAGTGATATATGCATTTGAAAATACTCAAAAATGATTTTATACACATTAAATAACCTACATATCATGAAAATAGGAGAAGTATATATT